>JAZDUA010000438.1:757500-932500 GCA_038098605.1 Gryllus longicercus
TTTAAGAATGGCAACAGTTTTTTTTCACTCGATAAAAGTAACTTGGATATTGATTTTAATTGCTTCTAGACGTGAATGTATTAAGTGTACAAGAAATATGAAATAATTGGAAAAGGGCATTTTGCTTATGAATGTATTTGATATTCTCTAAAACGGTATGAATGCACACATCGTTCTTCATGAAATAGTTATTGTTTAGTTGCAGTAAATTAAGCACGATTTCGTATTTGAGTTGCACGAGAGAAAGTGAAATATATTATGAATGATTTGCGTGTTATGCTGAAACAATGATAGATGGATGCATTTTTGTAGGAAGTTTTTTATTATAGTGGAGAGGAAAAGCGTAGGAACTAAATGATCAAAAGGCTTGATACTAACGTACTTGATACAAACTGATACTAACAAGACTCAGAGATGTTGTCTGCCACTTACGAAAGCTGGAGGAAGCTTTCAGGGGACGGGATGACTAAAAAAAAAAGTTTAAAAGAGGAAACTAGTACTTAGAAACATCAGATTTACTCCGTACATAAATCATCATATGCGAAATGCAACATTTTCAGGGGTACTTCATCTGCTAATCAGAACGATTTAAGCTATGGACAATTACAAAGGAACTTGCCTCTACCAATTTTGTGGCTATTCTTCTAGACGAGTGCGTTATGTGAACAAGGGAGCATTTTGCGTTATGTGGACAAGAGAGAAATTCAAGAAAGATACACGTGCAGTACAGACGTCGATAGATCTACCGGTACTCTGTACAACCATGTGTCACAATTGTGAGTGAGTTTAATTTAGGCGAGGAACTTTTTGCTCAGACCAATCATAGGGGGACCTTAATGTATGGCCAATGGGTAGTGTTCACTCTAAAGAGAAACACGTTTACACAGGCATTATTTGTGCATTGTTACTGTCACAATCTGAATTTAGTTTTGGTTTAGGCAGCAATGTGCATTGACAAGTGTAGACATTTTTTCAAACTCTGACCAGCAGCTATAGTTTTTTTCCACGTTGAACGAGGAGGACGGAAACAACGATCTTTTATGAACAGAAAACTACCCGAATCGGCTGGATTTTCAACTTCCGACTCACAAACACTGCAGAAGATCAACGGAAAATTTAATATTATTATTTCAACATCTGACAGATCCAGAAAACAATGCTGATAGGGAACCGTCAACATCGGTGAGAGCACAAGGTTTTCTTTACTTTTTGCGCCAGTTGAATATTGCCTCTCTCTTTGAAATATGCTCAGTAATTTATGCACATACTGACGTTCGTTTCAATATATTGCAAGACAATATGGATATTGGATACTGCCATTCTAAACCGCTACAAACTATAGCGTGTTTAGACGAACTCAGAAGAGAATTTCCAAGCATTTGGCACAATATTTCATCTTTAGGTGATAAATGAACAAGCCCAAAAGAAAAGTAAAGTAGCTTCCATAAAGTGCGGTACACTTAAAATAATGTTCAGAATATGCCATAAAACCATACCCACAGCTTCTTATTTTTAAATGAAAACGTGTGTAGGGCTACTACATAACTGTTTTACTCTTCTCTAATATTCTTAAATATATACTACAATTCTACAATTGAGGGACCGAAAAATTTAGAAAATGTCAAACAATTTCGTTTTGGCACCGATAGGTAGCAGCTGGGAAGATGGTGGGGGCAATAAGCAGAAAGCTAGCCAATACTAAAGATGAGGAAACTAACTAGTGCCAGAAAGTCTGTGTCATTTGCAGCACCACTAATTTTACAATACTGTAAGGGTGCAATGTATCCTAAGACCTTCTTCTCTCAAACTACCTCCAATTAATTTATTGTTTATGTAAACATACATTCAATTTGAAGCAACTTCTATACCATTTAATTAACTACTTTCGTAAATGGCTTCAGTATACTATTACATCAATACTATTACCTTTTGTGATGCAGAATCTTGTCAAATGGAGGAAAAAGTACTGGACCCTTAAGATTTCACATTGAACAAGTTTTGCCCCTCACCAAACACCTATTTTCGATGTTTCTACTCTTTTTTTTTCTTTCTTTGTTTCCCTACAATGATGAATAAAATCTTACTATAATAAATAGCAGACATTGTTCAAGGAAATCTAAACATGGAAAATTGAAATATACAGATATTTCATTTAATTTTGACATAAAGGTGTGAGATTGAAAGACCTAGCTAGTCTTATGAAAGTTAACAAGTTCACGCAAAATATTTTTTATTAATACACATGGGCTTGATTTTATCTCAAGGGAGTATTTATTTGTAGACCAACATTCATGGTTTGAAAAAAAAATCTTATCATAATTAATTTGAAACGCTTATTGTTCCCTAATAAATAAATTTAATTAACTTCCAAATAATGTTTTACATTCTAAATTTCATACTGACATTGGCATTGGAATGTTTTACATCAACTATTTACTTTGGCATAAATAATCAGAACCATTTTGGATTGTGCTGACAAACGTTTCTGTGTTATCTCAATACTAATGTTTGAATTTTATCAGTAGAAGATATTATTACATTTCTCAAGTAAAATAAGATTTTGGAAAGTAAACTAGCAGCAAAATATTTTTAAGTAGACATTCAGTGAATTTGATCTTATCATGGTCAAAAGGATAGGTAAAAATGAGAATATTGAAATAATAATTTGAAAGTATCCTTTTAAAATGTCTGTAGTTAAATCATGTAAATATCTATTTTTCATGATGCAATGAATCTTGGGGAAATTTCCAATTTAGATCAATCTGTTTGATCCTGAGGTCTCTGTTTTGTCATATTTCACGTACTCAGTTGTCAATATCCAGTAACCTTGTTGGAACAATTGATTATCATATAGCACACCCAAGAAGAAATTATTCAGAACAAAGCCATATACATATACAATCTCAGGGGCCCTGGTGTAGTCGAAATGGGGCTCCTCAATCCCATTGCCATTTGCACTGGGTGTCAACAGGTGCCCTCATTTGAAGTCCTTGATTACAGGAGCCTCAGTGACTAATATCGGTTGCATCAGTCTAGCAATGGCCCTGGTTCAGAACCGTTGTTGTCTTGGTAGGAAAATGATAAATGCAACTGTGTGTATACCAGATGACCAAGGTTCGATTTTCAGTCAGAGGATTAATGCTTCGAACAGTTTCAAATTTTAGTGGTCATAAGGAACCTACTCAAGAAATCCTCCTAAAATATTTTTATCCCATCAAAGAGACAGAACAAGTATCATTATTTTTCTCTTTAATCACCACACATCATATTCGAAAATTATAAAACACAATATCATATTTAGAGAGTTCGGGTAAGAACATTGAATAACGACATAGGATAACTAACTATAAAAAACTGAATAAAATTCTCACCTCCAGTAAGGCATGAAGTTGTCTGTCTTCTAAGACGAAATGTAGGAAATCACGATCATTTGGTGGTGCTTCTTGCAGACATTGGATATCATCCAGGGAATCAAGAACCAGGCTCACAGCTCCTTGAAGAAGACCAACGCACATCTTACAACACAGTTCTGTTATTTGTCTACGATTTATATAATTACCAAATACAGTTTTCTAATTAATGATTTCTAATTAAAATTTACACAAAAAAAGAAATATCTTCAAGGTACAGTATATGGAAATAATGTGTTGTTCTTGGGCATGTACAATGGGGGAAATTGAAAACATTTTAAACTAAAACTTAAAAACCTAAAACAAGTAGATGTAACTTGGGGACCACAAACTACCATAAAACTTAATACACACATTGAAATGGAAGACAAGTAATGTACTTTCAAATATTGAGAATCACGATCATCAATATCATTAATTATCTTTTCACATTCACATTCACATCAATTATTAACTTATATCATATCCATATAAATTATTAAAAAAAACAGCTTTACTGTAAAACTACTTTTTCCAATTACATTATTATTTTGTGAAAATGTATTAAATATTTACCAAAAGATTTTAAAATGAATGTGGTTTCAATCTCAATCCACAAAAAATTCATTCCCAAGATAATGTTTAATGTTAAATTACCCATATCAATCGATAGCTTAAAAATATCATCATTCGATTATATTTCCAGTCATCAACTAACAACAAATAACTGAACTGCATATGCACAGACATTTTAAAACAAATTTGAAGATATATAGCACAAAAAGAAATTATTACCACAAAATTATAACAAGAATATTTTCTTTTTATTATTTTCTTCTGTAACACTAAGTGCTTTAAGAGCATAGTAGAGCAAACTATAACTGATAAAATATTTACAGCATCTTCCACTTATTTGAAAACCTCACATTCATTAATTTTAAGGTCCTTCACTCAAAATTATTACCTAGAAATGGCAATTTAAGAAATGAGAAGTATTGTTTACAGAATTTTTATTACAATATTTACAGGCTTAAAAGAAATTAAACCTATATTTTTTCTAAGAAATATGTTGAAAAAATCTGCTAAGGAAGCTAATTTAAAATGAATATGCTTACACAAATAAAAAATGAGTAAGAATAAGAGAAGAGTTTAATAGTTTAGTCAGAAGACAAGTGGTGCAGATATTATTAGCATCTCATAAATTATGTATACAATGCATGTACATTGAGATATATTTTTGCAGAGATGTATTACTTCTTTTCTACCATTTACAAAAATAACTTTAATATTTGCTCTTTCCAGTGGATAAAGTGACCACCAGGTATTTTTCCTTGTAGTAGATTTACTTATAAAATGATCACATAGATCTACATATCTCACAATCCACTGTATCTCTTCTTATTCATTTTCACATCGTCAGAAAATATTCAACAGGGTACTTAGTTCTTGAAAAAATACACTCAGAAAACTCCTGACAGATTAATCTATTTTAAATGTATATAATTCATTAATAACTTCTGCCACTTGAAATCTAATATTTTTATTTTAAAGATTGTGTAAGCACCCTTGAAGTTATGTCATAATGACTTCAACTAAAAACACTTTTTAAGGAAAGTAAAACAGAACTATGCAATTTAATATAATTAATTTAACAATACATTCTTAACAGAGACCTCAATACCTGGTGGTGGAGAGGACTTTTAAATAAAGGAAGAGTTGTACAATATTTTCTTAATTTGCACCATGAAATACAACTTTGTTAACAAAATAAAAGTAAGAGAATCTGGAATACAATTACAACAAAAACTTGGGCAATAGTGTTTGGGTGTTGTAAAATACAAATTAAATAGAGATACTTCAGGACTTGTAATAAGTGAAGGTATGCGAAGACCAGGCATGTTGCAGTTGTGATCACGATGAAGTCTAAAGACTGCAGTTCAATGAAAGTGTAGAAATATATTCCCAGTTTATTAAAAAAAGTGAAAGAGGTTATGCCACCCACTTCCTAGTACCGGGGTTTCAAACAATACCATGTCTGCTAACACTTCATACAGAAAATAGTTTTTCTACCTTCTTATAGAAGTAACATCCACAGTAACAATTTTCACACAAACATTATTTATGATACAATGAAAAACATAAATTAACTAATAAGCCTAAGATGGCAGACTTCTAGGAAATTAATTACTCAAGTGTTGAGGCAGTTTTTCTTTTGCATCAGTAAATGACACAATTTAATGTGTATTCAAAACATTTTGCATCTGTTTTAACAAGTAACTAAGGATCAAGATATTTTTTACTGTTCAAAAGTTTAACCATATTATACATCAATCAAATGGGAAATAAAGATTTAAATAAGTATGAATAATAATCTGAATTTTCTGTACAATATCATATATCACTTATCTATAACGTTTTTATTTCTTTAGAAATCTGCCAATTGATACACTGTGAGTGGAAGTAATAAAATTATTTACAATTATTGATATTCAGGAAAATTTCCACCCTTTAAATAATTTATAATTGCAATATCATTATACAGGATTCTTTTCTCACATATACACTTTTTAACTATTCAGATTAAGTGAATAATAGATATAAAGAGAGATCAATTTCAGCAATGACATACAAAAAGATGTCTGAGTCTCCATAAAAGTTGAATGCAATAATACACAAAACTAAAATAAAAGAGCATGAAAAATTGAAATGTGAATAACTATTACCAAGAAACAAAGTCGTCAGGAATCTGCCCTTAAAAGTCTATATTCAAATCAAGTTAGCACCGTACACATTTGAATCACCAATTTTTATGAGTAGTACAATGAGTACATGAATAGATGATTAAATGAAAATGAAATTAAATCTAAACGATATGATACTTTACAGTGTACTTAATTCTAACAAACTACATTTATATCTACATCTCCCATAGAAAACATACAGATTTCTTTTAAACAGAATTCACATCCGAGTACATGCTCAAGCAACATAAGAGACATTAAAGCTTATCATTAATAAAATTTTTGACAAAATATGTACTGCCATTCTTAACAGTACTTATTTGTTGCACTGAACAAAAGTACCAACAATTTTTGATACCTACATTCTTCAAGAAGAGAGTTTGCACTTGTAAAAATATTAACTTTTTGTTATTACATATTATTTACTTTTCAATAGTCCAATAAAATGTGTGAGAGTAAATTCTTTTAATATTTCCTTTCACATTTTCCACAAAGTAAACTTTCAGTTTCTGTGTATAACATATTACATAAAATTAAAATCACATAATTAAAATTCATTGTAGAGAACTGTAGAAATGAGTATAAGAATTTTTCCCATTTTTGTTGCTTAGTCACACAATATATTTCTCAAAACTCTTAGAAAGAATCAAAATATGTCAGAAAATCACTTTCATTTTCCACTTGAAAATGAACACAAAACTGCAATCAAATAATTCTGAAGCTGAAAGAATTAAATCTTGTATTTTCTTCACATGTAGGGTCCACTGATTAGAAAATATTTTATCACAAATATTAAAACACTCATCAAACAAGTTTATGCTGAACACAAATTATGAAACTTAAAATATAAAATAATTTTTTTTGTTTATATATGAGTTTTGACCAAACAATAACGATTGAAATGAAATGAAATGAATTTACTTATCACCGATACTTTTTTATTATTCGTTATCAGAAGAAATAAGAGAATGGAAAATTTTATTAAAACAAAGAAACAAAACTGATCACTTCATTTCATTTGTCCAGAATAAGTTTTCCAAATAACAGAGCAGTAAATATCAACACACAAAGTAAAATTTATTGAGGAGAAAAAAAATGTTCATAATTACAAAATAGGGGTACCTGAGAATTACACATTTGCTAAATATAGAACATTTTGTAGTAAAACTACAATTTAAAAAATTCAGTATGCAATGCAAAATATTCACTACCATACCTCTAATACTGTGTAAGAAATTGATTTATTAGAATGATCTTTAGTAGACTATAATAATCGGTTCGAGTATTTAATGCAATTCTGATTATATTTATCATTAAAAAGAGGTAAATCAATTCAACAGTAATAAATGAGATTTACAAATGTATTGATATCATAATCATTTCTGTTTTAGTGAAATGCATGGTGTAAGGATGAGCCATTGACAAGGATAAGAACATAACCTCATATTTTGTTAACATGCATGCTACTGGAAATAGGAATACAGAGTAGGTGTAATTGATTAAAAAACAGAAAAATATTCTAATTTCTCATGCAATTAAAAATATTTCTTTGTGAAGTTTTCTGGAAAATTCATTGAAATATTCTCACAAACCCTACATCTGTATTTTGCAATTTTGATTTATTACCAGTTGTATTCAATCTCAATTTTAATTGAACACATTCACTTAATATTGTAATGCTTATGTTACTACAATATGTTATATCTTGGAAATTTTATTACTTTTCTAATTTTCGCAGAAAGATGGTCTTGAGTTCTGAAATACATTCTCTGGTACATTCAATCCAAATTTATATCTGCTATATACATCACTAAATTGTGTTCCGTGTACTGTGAACACATACATGAACATGTTTGAAGTTGTAGTGTATAAAACATCTTTACCACTTTCCTACCACCACTTTCTTAGAAAATGTTTGATTACAACTAAAAGAAATATATTGGAAATACTAGAATAGCAAAGCTTGAAGTATTCATACATCAAATAATCACAAAATTTTTAATATTTATATTTTTTGTCATCTATACTTTCGCATTAGAAATTATTAAAAATAAAAAGGAGAACATTATCTTATTAGACATTTTAGGTATCAATGAGATTAACCTTTCTTTAAAGAAAAACAATGTGTGTAATAATGTGACTATATAATAGTTATCTGAATTTAGACATAACATTAGAGTGAATAATTGTGAAGATTTGATGTTCTAGATTAAAAAACTATTTTTAATAACTATTGACATAAGGTTTCATTTGACATATTAAAACTGAACTTCATTTTTGATCATTTCTCTCAATTTTGTAAAAGAATGTTTCTAAATGTTCACATCAAGTTTATCAGGTGATTTCTCATTGTATAACAACCTCGTTAAAATAGGAGCTTCTAAAATCACAAAAACAACAACAAAGAAACTTAATCAACCATTATAAAAAACTTAAAATTCAAGTAATTTAATTGATATATCTGAAAATAATTATATGTTAATTGCAAAACAATATAATTTCAAAAAATAAAATTTTGGGGGAAACAAATAATATAAATCTTATGATAATTCTTTCAGCTGAAGAAATAGAAATGAAACAAAAAAAGAGCCTAGTTTCTCACTGGTTTTATGAAGTACAATTATAGTATTTTTTTAAAATAATTACAGTGCAATCTTAAAATTGCTTCATACAATAAAATAAAATACATAAAACAAGCATAATAACATCATTATACTAGTATAATAGTATAATATACTAGTAATACTTTCAAATACATTCTCATACATAAATCAATACATACATACATAAATCAATACATACATACATATATTAATGTATGTATGTAATATTGCATATGTTCATATATGCAAGATCCATGACTTACAAGCAATATACAAATTTTATATCAGTGAACAAAAAACATGAAACTATAATAGTTGAACTATTATTGTTAATATGATATGTAATATTATAGGCTATATTTTTACATATTGACAATCATTCAAAACTAATGTCCTTTTTAAAGTCTCAGTCATTTGTACCAAATAAATGCATTTAATATCAATTGTATTATGTTGTTGCCAGTGAAATACAAAAATTTATTTAAGTTAACAACAGTAAAATAGGAAGAACATTTATTTTACTGAATAAGATATCACAAAAGATAGTTTAAAGACTACATTTATTTGGTTAGAGACATTTTTGCTTCTTACAATTACCCTATTGTATTACCCCTTCTTACAATTACCCCTAAATTGTCTTACCATGAAACACAGAATTATCATATTATCTCATTACTATATTTATGAAATTAATGTTCATGGTATTGAATTACTATCACTTGAAACAAAAATTAATGAAATAATTCAAGTGACTTCAAGAAAAATATTTTATAATTTCTGCAATATCAGTATTTTACTATACATGTATACCAAATACATTGAAGTTTATACACAAGCAAGTTTTTACACATACTTGCTACATTTACTTGATATTTACATTAACTACTATAAATATCCATAATAAGAAAATCACTTACTAGCTTTCTTTTATTCAACACACCAATCTTGCTTTTAATGATGATCAATAGACACCAACAGTATTGCAGTATGAAAGGGAACAAAAATTTGGAGGAAAAACAAAGCACATATTTGGGAAATGTATTCTCACTTTTGTTATTAAACTATTTACAACAGACAGCATGTTTTAACTCAAATATGAACTAACTTTCTAACACAGTTTTCTTTACCATGTCAAACACTTTTTATGTTTCAAAATACAGTTCAACAATATTTTTCACTTCTTCATCTTCAGAACTTCATTATTTATTTCAATTGAAACTACTCCCTGTAGTGTAGGGCCACCAAGTTACACATATTTAGGCATATGTGAGTTGCAATATCGTGATTTGACATTGATGACAGGATAAATGTGTTACTTTATACATTATAATCATAATTGATAGCAATTTTATTAATAGAAGACAAATGTACAAGTGTGTCATCTTAAAACCATAGTTGATTGACTCACCCGAAGATGTGACTTCATCATCTCCGAAGTCAGAGAACCCATCACTATTAGGATCTGAATAGAAAGATGTCCATTTAGGGGAAGACACTGCTGCTAACACTGCACCTTTTAATTTTCTTCTTGCATTAAACTTTTTCATTTCTTCTACAGTATCATTAAGATGGATTTTTGGAGCAGACTTATCCCTATCCTGAAGAAAGAAAACATACTATTTTTGAAGTTATGCTGACAAACAGAAGTTTCACTTAAAACAAAATAAAATAAATGATCCAATAAAATTAAATCCTTTACACTCAGGAAATCAATTACTTCAAAGTATTATGATATAAAGTTTTGTTTATAATATACATACACTTACTTTAACCCATCTGTGATTCAAAACTTCCTGAATAGTTATTCGTTGATTCTGATCTACTGTAAGCATTTTCTGAACAAGGTCTTTCGCAGCATCACTGATGAACTCCCACTGAGGTGAATCCAGCTGCAACACCAAACACAATTTGAAATTAGTATGAGACTAAGCATGTTCTTTATAACAATTAAAAAAAAACACATGTTTTACTAGTTTCAAAAGTGAATTTAACTAAATGTTTTAAATATAAATTTTACAGCTACATTTTTATCAATACCACATTACAGAATAATGAAACGAAGAGTTTTAAACCAAGAAACAAAACAAAAGGGCACAATATGAACATGAGATGAACAAGAAGAATAAGCTCAAATATTAAGGTTGTCAGGTCTGCTTCCAAAAAATAGCGGGCAAGCGAAGCGGGTATGGGGAGAAGTAGTATTGTTTTTCTTTGGTTCAAGATACATTTGATTGTTTTTCCCCCATAGAAAATACAGGACACACTCGTTTCCATTTACTTACTTTATGAGAATCGATAGTTCACTCCGCATTTCAAAATCTCATTTTAAATCTAGTACTTACCTCTTCAAAGGGGAAATAGTATTGTTTAAGGGTTATTCTTCAATGATCATGCATCCTGTCATAGCGATGAGGTGAATACTTCATTAACAAAGGAGTATTTACTTCGTATCAATAAGAACAACAATTTCTGTTAAACACGTGGCACAACGCAGGCCATTGAGCGGTCAAATAGCCCGGCGCCCTTGAATATGCAAGTGGCAGGGGCGGAAACGTCCAATCACAGAGTTGAATGGGCGGCTGGAAAGTGTGGAAAAGGTGCGCAAAGTGACCGAGGGGAGCGGACGGGTCGCGGCAATGCGCCTCACTAGCAGTTCGCGCGCCGGCCTCGAGGCAGCGCAGCACGCGCCAAAAGCACTGGTGACCACTAATTATTGCGTGGGGGGACCAGACATAGCAACGGAGAGAGGGCAGGAAGGCAAGGACAGGGAGGTCAGTCGAGGACGGAGAAGAAGAGAAAGGACGGAGAGGGCGTGGAAGGACGGAGAGGGCGTGGAAGGACGGAGAGGGCGTGGAAGGACGGAGAGGGCGTGGAAGGACGGAGAGGGCGTGGAAGGACGGAGAGGGCGTGGAAGGACGGAGAGGGCGTGGAAGGACGGAGAGGGCGTGGAAGGACGGAGAGGGCGTGGAAGGACGGAGAGGGCGTGGAAGGACGGAGAGGGCGTGGAAGGACGGAGAGGGCGTGGAAGGACGGAGAGGGCGTGGAAGGACGGAGAGGGCGTGGAAGGACGGAGAGGGCGTGGAAGGACGGAGAGGGCGTGGAAGGACGGAGAGGGCGTGGAAGGACGGAGAGGGCGTGGAAGGACGGAGAGGGCGTGGAAGGACGGAGAGGGCGTGGAAGGACGGAGAGGGCGTGGAAGGACGGAGAGGGCGTGGAAGGACGGGGAGGGCGTGGAAGGACGGGGAGAGCGTGGAAGGACGGGGAGGGCGTGGAAGGACGGGGAGGGCGTGGAAGGACGGGGAGGGCGTGGAAGGACGGGGAGGGCGTGGAAGGACGGGGGGCGTGGAAGGACGGGGGGGGCGTGGAAGGACGGGGGGGGCGTGGAAGGACGGAGGAAGGCCAAGGACGGAGAAGGGTGAACGGGTGGGGGAGGACGGATAGGGTAGGGGGCTAGAGAAAGGACGTGGAGGGACGGAGAATTGGGTACCGCAGCGCTCCAGGGAGTCGTGATGGCGACGTCGACACTCGCTAACAAGCGCTTCGTCGCGGTAAACAGAGGACGGCGCCGGCGCGCCTCCCGTGGAATTACCCTGACGGAGAGGGGAAGGGCTACGGAAGGGGTGGAAACGGTGAAAACGGGCATGTGATTAAAACTACTCTTTGGTGCTCAGATGACAGAAGTCTCGGGTTCTGCTTTAAAGAATCTTTCGCGGGTAGACATGTAAAAATTCGTGACAATTAAATTATAGGATATGTGTCTTTAAGATCTTCCCATGGGAGGAGACCGTGACTTGCCCTTCTTTGGTGTCCAAGGTGCTGAAATCCGCGGCAAATAAAAATTGCTCACCTTGCATATATTTTATCTAGCTCTCTGTGTATAGAATATATGCCAGGAGAGTAATTTCAGATGAAACAAAACACCCGAGTTTTTCTTAATACTGCTTAATACATTATTAATTTCATATTAATTACATAGTACTAACTTAATTTCTCCACCGTTTTTCTCAAGCACAGATAATCGGAGCAAGTGTTTGGTGTGCTTTCCGAATTTTGTCTTAGTCTCTTTCTAATTAGAACGTAACTAGCAAATGAATCCCTTTCTGGAACACAAAATGACGCCTACTCGGAAGGTCATTTTTTCTTACCCGGAAACACGTTGCTCTTTCTGTGCTTCGTTACTGGAGTCGTCGACATTATTGTCGCGCTACGATTCGATATTGAGTTACGGATTTCTCACCAATTCCATGAATTCACAATTAAAGCGTTTCTTCGTTTGTACCGGAGCAAAGTAGATTTCCTCCATTGAGGTACGTAGCAGTATGTTTACTGATTCGATTCACCATTATGCAAGATCTTGGTCGTTGCGGAACAAGAAAATTTGTTGCTGATATTCTGGCTTACTATCTTCTGAAGGGAGGTTTACATTTTAAATACGAGTAAAATTAAGTTTTATGTTAAATAAAAATTTAAATATTACTTTTTTATTGAAATAAAAAGACACGTGTGCGCGTGTAAATACGTATTCAAATGAACGGTCGGAGAAAGGTACCTTACATTGGGATAACAGAAGAAATGAGCATTATATTAAAAATATATCAAATATGAAACGGGACCGAAACGGTATATTTAAATCAAGTTTAGTAGAATACTAAAAACATTTTCTTCATGGAGATATCTCAGTGAGGGGTAAAAAGTAACGACAAGAAGGGAGCGAGAAATTATATAAATGTGAACGTAAGGAAGAAGGGAAATAAAACAACGAAGATGACCACTGAGAAAGGCAGGAAAGAACCAGAAAGCGCAATTTACGGTAAAACGGCGGGTGAAGGAGGGCACCAAGACCAAACTCGGCTGCTTGAATGTGGGTGGCAGCAGCGGCAGCAGGGCAGCGCCGCCGCGACAAAAGCCGGTGCTGATTGGCAATCAGGGTGCCCGCCCCTCGCTTCCGCCTCCAAGTGCAGTGCACTGCGCCCCAGGAGCCCGGGACGTCTGTTGTCGCATCTTCACGGATCACAGCTGCCCTTTATTGCACGACGATGCATCGATTGGAACACATCTTTGGAGGAATTATCATCGGAGTCGTAAAAACGAACGTAGTTTGAAGCTGAGGTTGAGACTGGAGAGCTCCCGTTACATTATCAGGGGGTAGGACCCAGAGGCAAATATTGCGAGGGGTAATTCAAAATGTTTCGATGGAATGTGTCATAATACAGATTTTCTTAAGTGTCGCAGGCTACACTCAGCTCAGGCAAGGATACGATTTTATTCGTTTAAATGATTATTCGAAAATATTTTTGCTTGAAAATTTCATGACAAGTTAAAATTAATATTTAGGGGAGAAGTTTCCTTAATTTCCCTCCCCGTGGGTCCTGCGTTATTGAGATTTTTGTGTTTGAAGATTTCTAAAGAAATAAACGTTGGAGTTTGCATTTTTAACAATAAACACAGGAGATGACATTTTTAACCGACTTTGAGACGAGATTAAACATATTGTCGTGTATTTTTTCTTTCCTTGTTCAGCAATATCTTTCGGAAATTTAGTCCGATTTAACTTCCATTTTTACATAAAATAGTATAATTTCCCAGTGCTACCACAGTGATTTAATGATATACTGATAATGGTGAACACATAATAAATTAATGTTCAAACGTTTAGCCATACAAACAACTCTTAGCACCTATACCCTAAGCATATTGTGATGATATTCTCGGATCTAACTTAACATTAGGCCTAGCAAATTTGACCCGAAACTTTTAAATTTTGGAGATATGTCATTCAAAACTTAAACTATATTGAAAAGGTTGACAAGAAAACTATTCTAGTTATTACCTTACCGTGGAGTGCTATTCTTCGTTATTTTACAAACTAATATTCACTACAACTGCTCCTAACCAAGCTTTGGTCTTCAGCCACTACTGTCTTGTTTTCATTTTCAATGTACTTATTTACGAGAAGTCTTTAGCATTCTGCTTAGGAATATCTTTCCATCGCGTCCCGGGCTTCGAACCGGCTTTGCACAAGAAAAGGTTAGTTGGGAACACTTGTTTTGGTATTCTGCAGACCTCCTAACTCTATTGCCACGCCAATTGTGGGCAACGTAATAGTTACTGAGTTCATCTCTCATCATTTTCCATTCAATCTAGCATTTTATCGAGTCAGTACAGCGTAATTTCCCTTTAGATAAAATATGTTATTTTCTGTCATATTCTTTGACTCATTTTTCCATACAGATTGCCATAGACCACGTTTTACATCCACAACATAACATGAGCACAATAATTTAGCAATATCACGTAACTGTGATATTTGTAGCTGTGTTCTCATTTTCTAGACACAATAAAGTGCAAGTATTCGCATCTTATATACTGGACTTGAAATCACTACTACCTCGAAATCATATTATTATTCCCCCCCTTTTCTAAATTTTCCGGTTTTCTTTATAATTTACCGTTTCTTCTCATTTACTCGTAGGCCTAGTTCCTCCGAAGAGTTTTGTAACATTGTTTCACAATATTAAAATATTTTTATGACCTTTATTTTCATACTTGCAGGTTAATGCATTTAACAATTATATTCAAGGAAGCACATCACACCTGAAGGAAAATTAATGTAAGTAAAATTACTAACAAGCAATAGACATAGTAAAAATACAAAAATTGGAGTGCATGACCGATTGTTTCAAATGCAGGGAAAAATGAATGATAAAAGGATAAATTAATACATGATTGAATGTAAAAAGGGGGAACGAAAGATGGCAAAAATGTCCACCTCTCGTCGGCTACTTTATCCCTTGTGCCGTAAGCATTTCGTTGGAAGAAGGTGGGTCCATGTGCTTCAGTTACTCGGAGCGTGAGCTGTACTTACGTAGAGCTTGCCGCGGCAGATGCAGTCGTAGAGGCGCTCGCGCGTGCCCAGGAAGGGCAGGGTGCCGCTCAGCAGGATGTGCAGCAGCACGCCCGCCGACCACACGTCCACCGGCTTCCCGTACTGGCGACGCTGCACCACCTCCGGCGCCATGAAGTGCGGCGTGCCCACGCGCCCTGCGACACGCACACGTCACGCCTCAGCACGCGCCCCGAGCACACCGCTCCCTCAGACCACCGAGTGTGAATTTGGTGCAACACACTCAGTCAGACTCAAATCACTGAATAATGCAAGCACTTTTCGCCTTAATAATGGAATAGCAGAGCGCGCCCTGTGGAACGCCTGGAAGTTTTAAGGGTAATACTTATCATTTTGGTAATATTTTGTGGTTAACCAACACAATTAAACTACAGTTATGAGAGTCAAACTCTACTTTTTTTGTTTTACATTACTTTTAATCAGATATTTTCAAAAGAGTACAGAAACAGATTCTGAAAGTTTAGACGATTTCTCGGGAGAATTTACCTTAAATATTACAAATATTTACATATATTTCAAATCAATTCTTAACATTTTATTTGAAATGTTGAACGATTGGATCAATCTAGGCGGATGGTCCATGAGATTTTAGTTACGTCAATCGGCTAAACCAAACACAAGAGCTCTTCAAGAAGGAATTGAACGCGCCGCTTCATTTACTCATAAGTACTAGCTTGTCAGGGAACTAAATGTGTTTCATTGTTATTCTACACAAGAAACATCTAGGAAAATTTTTAAAACTAAGCACAGAAGCTAATATGTGTGCGCTAGTGTACAAATGTAGTATGCCAGTACTCATTGTAATTACCACAGACAGGTTAGCATAATTGTGATCAATATCTTCCATAATACATACAAACTTTAGACAGAAAGATGCGACCAAGAGGTAAGCGGGAGCGTGTTCAGTTGGCTGCTTTAGCCCTTGTGTCTTATGCATTTCGTTAGAAGGATGAGCATTACCATCTCACTATTCGTACCATATAAAATTCATCTACTGGACATTTTACGTCAACAATTTTCTTATTGAAAGACTGTAGACGCAAATCCTTCGTGAAACGAATGAAAGAAACACAAGAGGAAGTTGCAGTCGTGAATCGGTTTCCTACATGCATACTGAGAGAGTTCATGTACTCCAAACTTTCATCAAGTGTGCTTTATACATTAGATTTACACACGTGTACTGTGCTAAATAATTCAAAAGTTTCTGTAAAATATAAAATGTTTTTTCACGGAATTAAACTATGAACATGAAGGCGTAGGACTGTGCTCAATTAATTCACATTTAATTTGAAAGTTTATTAAGTTCGTGTTCAGAAGAATCGCCAATAACTAACTGACTAGTTGAAGCCAATCAAATTAGAAATATCATAATTTGACCTTTATTTTTGAAAACAAATTTCCTTATTTTTTATACATTCACTCTCACGTATACACTGCGTTAAGACAGCACGCATTTACACAAATGCAACTATAGACATGATAGAACAAGATGCAAAATCTCTTTTACAGATAGAACATAGAAGCATGCACACAGAAATGCCATTTGTGAAACGATTTCTCGGTGCTGCTTGTGAAGAAGCTTGTGAATTATCTTTTACCTTGCGCACGCAAACTTTGTTCCGAAAGCAGAAGTGATATTTCACCTCATGAATGATTTATTATAGTAACTCACACGTGCGACTACGGTGCGTCGCTTCTAAAAACAGCAAATTTCAAACTTCTGCTGCAATTGGAGCGTGTAATTACGGAAACCACCAAATGGGCGAAGATTTACTACATTCGCGCGTTGACAAGGATCGTATCCATGTTTGGAAATACCTAGTTCTGCTTTCAAAACTGGAAGATTCAACTATATTATTCTCATGTGACAATAATGCAAATGTAAGTGCATCCATTTTGGAAAGTGATACAGCGGTGTAGACACAATTGTATTTTTACAATGTGAATACAGAAGAGACATAAATGCACACAGATGAGACATCATTTAATCCAGTTCTTACGTTTTGTTACTCTCCATTGTTCCTAAGAGAATGCATAAATTGTAGGCAAAACGTTACTCATGAACAAGCACAAAATGTCCTTTTAAAACAAGAAAGTAAGGAGTTGCTCCACAACACCAATATATTCAAGTAGCGAAAGGTTATGCACTTTTTAATTCACGCAAACAGAACACGTAGAAACACTTACTACGTTGGCACATCACGTTTGCTCAGTTTTCCAAATTATTACATCACACCTTCACACTTTATTCATTAAATTCACATTACAAAATACATATTTACCGTTCTACGCTGCTTTATAGAGCACTAAATTCATTCGACCCTTTTAGAAGAAAATATTACATTGAGAATGGAAACGGCAACACTCATCAAAGAATATACTCTCTGCAAAGAAACCAGAGTGTGAAAGAATGAAGAAAGAATGGTATTCTTATACCAGAAAAAGAGAAAGTAGCATAATGAAACTAAAGAGGAGCATAATGAGAAGGAAAGCCAAAAGAGAGGGACCGACGCCAAATGGTAAAGGAACTGTTAGAGATGTTCAATGCGAAAAAAATAAACGTAGAATAGGAAGGAAGAGCGCTACACAAAGACAACGAAATGAATATAAAAAAAGAAGTCATGAATAAAATTAGCAGCAAAAACAGCCGCCGCCAATGCATATTGCGGTTGTATTCAATTCCCCCTCTCCCTCTCGCTTTGAACAATCGTTTTCTGGTAATATTATTTTTGTTCTCACTTCCTCCGGGAGTTAATTACGAGGAAATTCAAATTTGTTTAAGCGAAATGCATAATAAAATATACTGGTTGGTGTCTTTCATAAGCCAGATTTATATACCATTCACTTTAACGTACCACGGTGCGTGTTTTACTTGAGACGTACATATTATATGCAATACAACGCGATATCCACTGCATTGTAGAGATTTAGAGTCGTACTCAAAATACAAGTAAGATGAGCACAATTATGAGAAACGTATTTATAAGAGACGATGGAATTCAAGAAGAATCAATTCTGTTAGAAAGTTTATATAATATTGTAAAAGATATTCACGTTCATGACTTCTACTATGCAAGATGACTGTTCGTGTCCGAAACACAAAGCAGTATATATCTTGATATTGATGTAACCAAAATCACAATGTACTTATACTTTTATGGGCATTCTAATTAACAGCTAAAGTGTTTACAATAACTTTAGTCTACTCATCGTGGAGCAAAGATTATCCATTAAACAATATTTCCAGCACAACTCAATGTTTATCTTCAGATATCAACCTTATTACCCGCTGGTTTGGTTATCTCAACGTCTTTTTGCCGACCGCAATGTAACCTAATCCGAAATTACCCTTCCCTCAAATACACACGAGTGGCAAACACATAATTATAACATTTGCAGTCATTTAAGTAATGCTGTCCCTGGGGGAGTTTGTCACCACGCTCGTTTACGCCCACCGCTAACCAAACGTTTATGCGCCGCATCGAAAACAGATGCCGTTGCGACGTGAAACAACAGCGCCGCTGAGGCAGAGTTTTGTTCGATCACGAACACTCGTTGAGACTCGCTAGAGCGAGGACGGCACGTTCGACCCGGCCACAAAACAGGTGCATGTCGCGGTGCTACTTCAAGCATCCCCGATGATTTAGAGAAACCGCAGAGTTCAGGTAGAGGAAGTCTGCACCGTCAAGAGAAATAGTACAATTCTGCGGAATACACCACATAAGAGTTCAGACCAGAAGTCTTCCCTCACTTATTTCAGGTTGCCTAACAAATTTTCATTTTTTTAAATCCCACAGATTGAGAAAGAAATAACTTGGTACCTGTTATACTCGTTGCCTAAAAAATTGGAAAAATGCAAATATTTCAGAGGGCTATTCCGCCTTCTCTCATACTGAGCTGACTTCTGATAGTCAGTGAGTCTTCTTATAGTCACCGTTTCCGTCACAGTGGACATCATTTAACAAATTTCGAAGAAAGAAGGCGCACTCAATTAAATGTCGACTATTCACGTGTTGCGTTGTGGAATTGTAACTATATTTATATTCTTGATATGTGAACTGTTGAGTTGTGTATCTGTATATACTATACTATGTTGATATAAAATAATTAATTTATTGCAGTAATAAAGAGAGTATTTTGTTAGTTCTTAAGCAGCGTGAGTGCTACTTTTTGGGAAACCGTTTTGTATAGTCGAATCGGATTTCTTATGTATCTTTTATATAAGGTTTGAACAAATATCTATTACATACATTTTAAATATAGTTTCTAAACTGATATATAAACTGAGATCGCGCCAACGCAATATGTTACAGAAAATTACTACATGAGAAGCAAAATAATCCACTTTTTGGTAACAAATCCTCATTTCGGTATTTTCTGCCGAAATCGTCGTTTTACGGTGCAGCATTCTTCCTCTACACTATAATGCGTAAGTAGTATGCGAGCGTAAAAAATGAAATGTTGGCAATGTAGAGCGGTAACAAAACGGATTTAAAAATCAAAAGGAAGGATATAGCACCAGAAACGACCCGTTAACAAAACAAAAGACATGGCCAAAAGCGAAGATAAGAAAGATTAGTGTGGAGACGTCGTCAGAGATTTATTTAATGGCGCCACGAACTGTTTCGATGGAAACCGCCATGCAAAAACATGTGAACTCAGGGGAAGCTGCACCACCCAAGCTAACGATAGACTCTAGCCCAGGAAGAGATGCCGAAACAGTAGGCTCATAATTTTACATATTTTTTTTGTTGTTATTTAAGGTCGCATCAACAACTAGGTTATTAGCGACCACTATTGCGTGTAACGGTACGGTCACTGTGAGGATGAGACGATGTGATGATAATAGGGGGTGAAAGGACGAACACAATACAACCATGCCCGAGGCGGGACTCGAACCCGCGACCCTTCGGTCCGTGATCGGTACGGCACTACTGCCTTAGCGATCTCTGCCATCTGGATCAGCTTTACAATCGTTTGTTATTCATCTTATTATCAAAAACTTGGTTTGATTTTCTTTAAGTATCTTATCCACGTATTCTCGTACGTACCTTAATTTGTTTACCAACATACTTAATGTTATGTACTAAATGCTATTTTGTCATTTGCCAATTTCTCGGAAGTAAACCGTTGTGTACTTCAAGTTATTTGATTTTGTATTGCTGGCACATCTATTGTCGATCTGCCAGAATTTTTATCACTACTTTAAAATGTTTCTCTGATTATAAGGTAATTATTGTTGATCTTGTGCCATACCGTTTATATTATTTCTTATTAAACTATTTTTTCATTCCAAAGGAGTATCTTATACTCCTTTTTTTCCATTCCAGATTCGTTTATTGGCAGGGTCTTGGTATTTGTAGGCGTTCTGCCCTAATCTCATTTTACACAGTTTTTGTGTGTGTTTATTTGTGGTTCATGCCTGAATATGCATTATGTATGATATTATAGCAATCACAGATCCACCCTGATTAACCCTATGAAAACACCAATAGAGAGTTGGAACGCTGAATACCTACATTTTAGCCAGTATTTTATAATAATGAACATTTTTTTTGGTCGTGTCAGGTCCGGAAAGGTCTTGAAAGAAGCATGTTATATCCCGGGAGGTGGAAGTGTTCCTCCCAAACTAACGCAGGGTTCGGCGCTGGTCAACATGTCGGCTTACATAAGTTTCAACCTCCAGGTAGCTCCCTCTAGCTAGAAGTCTTCCTGGAAAGATGTTCATAATGCTGATGTACAAAAAAAAACTTCTGTTACTTTTTTAGAGTAATTAGTAAGTTCTCGTATAACTGAACAATTAATGCAACAATGAAGAACTGTGGATCGCGGTAGTTGAAGAAAAGTACCATCTGAAACTGCGGTCAACTCCTTGAAACTCCTTGAAAGGGGATTAACGTCGACGAACATCGACCACAAGCATCAGGTATTCTCAGCAACCACGAGTCGTCATGCAAGGAGCTCTTGAAGCCGCTCAATTCCCTACACGAGCGGGAGCATGGGAATCACGTTTCGTCGCTCAGAGACAAACACCTACTCAGAGGCGGCAGTGCCACCGAACACCAGCAACAACATCGTTGTTATGCAAATGTGTCTTGTCGCCCGCGCCTCCGCGCGCCCCGGGCGTTCATTACGAGTGTTTTCCGAGGCCGCTGGCGTGGCACGCAGCGACATTCGCCTGGCAGGCCGGATGAGAAGAGCGTGGGCGAAACGAGGCACGGACAAAACGGCGAGGGCAACGTTACGATGACAGCCGAGAGAGACGCGAGGGTAGTGGATGGGATCGCGAAGTAAGATTTGCAGGAGTGGAGTAAGATAAGGTAAGTGATGGTAGAAAAAGTAAGGAATGAGAAGTATAATGGAGCCAAGCGATCAAGGATCCAATTGTTTTTTACGCCATCAAAGTGTATTTTTTGTTTTTACTCATCAGCTTAATACTTGATACAACTCCCTCCTGTCACTTCAGTAAATTAATCTGATTTTTGGAAATTGGGAAGGGCTTGAGCATAATCGTAGATTCTCGCCACTGCAATTGTAATATATATATATATATATATATATATATATATATATATATATATATATATATATATATATATATAGAGAGAGAGAGAGAGAGAGAGAGTTTGTGTGTGTCAGTGTGAGTGTGTGTGTGCCAGTTACCTCAGCTAGTTAAGACGATTATTCTTTGCGAATGTGTACCGTGCAGATTCACTCGAGGGAGCCGGGTCACTGAATCCATTCGCACACGAGTTCCCCGTGTTTAGGCTGGAGCCAGCAGAGCGTAGCGGAAGTGTGGCGCTCGTTCCAAGCACTCAACAGGAGACTGCGCCAGCCCTCTGTGCCCTGGGGAACGTAATCAACACAAGCGCGGACACCCGACGGATTCGTTTGTTGAGAACTGCTATTCTATCCCAGAGAAATTTAATTTCCCACATAATGTTTCTTGCAAAAAGAAATCCATCGGCTGGCAGAGACAATGGGTCTTCTGTGGTACATTGATTTATCAGTCATAAATAATTCACAGTTTCATTCTAGGGATGGACACATCTGATGAGATTGAAGATTAGGTAATGTTCCTTAAATTTTTCAATCAATCGCAACGTTTGCAAATCAAGGATTAAGATGTAGTTAATAATTGGTAAATGTTCAATTACATATTTAGTTCGATTTTGAGTACTAGAATTTCTGTGCCGAGATGAAGGTTCATTCCCGTATCCAAAAATCAGATTACATTAATGAAGCACTCGTTGGGGGTTGTATAGGTATTAAGCTGGTTAGAGCAGATGCTACTCTTAGAGGCATTGTTTACGATACAAGGGTTACAAATTAACTTATTTCGATCCTGTGTGTCTCGGGTGGTAGTATTAGCTGTAGTAGTAAACACAGACTATCTTAAAAAATCCGATTTTGTTCTGTATTGGTTCTATGTGACTCAATTTTGGATTTTTGGATTTATTCTTTCTGAAAAACCGGACAAAGCAAAATACTGAAATGTTCAAACGGGAGTGCCACATGGAATTAACTTGCCAGAAGTACAGGAAATGCAGAAATGGTAATTCGTTTCAACTACTACTTTTTGAAACTAGATCTAAAAGAAATTAATTAATAATTGTTCACAAGTAACATTACAATTCTATTTATCAGCCACTTCTTCAATAATTTCTCCGTTATTCCCAGTGACTTGAGATTCAATATTTATATCATTTAAATAAAATGGTTAGATTTGGTGCCCATATTTGTATTATCCTTTAAATAATTTTCGCATGCAAGTCAAGTCACATTTAAGAAACAATGTTCATTTCACGAGTAATTCACCGACTAATTTGTCAAAATTCATCTTAGAATAAAAGTGGATGAATTAATTTAGATTTACTGTGGCAGCGGATGAATATCTATTTCTATAACCAGCCACGTAGCCTAAAATGCAATGACGATATTATTCTTCGCGCGACAGTGGGGAATTAATTCACAATGACTACAATGAATGTTGAAATATATTAATTTTAACATAATTAACATATTAATTGCAATTAATCTGGCTGGTGGATCCCTATAAATGTGCGTCATAACCCTGACATTCACAGGTCTTTCTGAAGCACTATAAAAAGTCTCCTTTGTTGTTTTTTTCTCGATGAATTTTCCAAAAAAACTACACACAAAATGCAAGATTAGAAGCCTTCGAGTTCAAAATCCTTTGGCTTATACGCAAAAAAATTCATTAAACGTAACACTATGGAAGAAATCTGTAATGTATACTTCTAATAAATGATTAAAAAATAAATGTGTAAGTGATAAGTATTCAAATTTAAGTAATGTAAGTGATAGCAATTCAAAATTCAATTACCACCAGTGGAACATTTCTAGTTTTAGATACTAGAATGTACTATGCTAAAAATGCTCTATACACAACTATACTTAGAAACTTAGAAGTCCAGCTTACTGCTCTAATAAGAGTTTTTTTTATTAAGGAAGTATAAAAAGGTGTAGTAAAGAGAATATCTTGCCGACACACTTTCGACTAAAAACATTTCGTCGCATTGTGTACAGAAATTAGCTTCTCGGTAGATTACGACGAAGTTTATGAATATTTCCGTCCCGCAGTCATCGAGCTTCAAACCGCAAAGGTTTTAAAACCTAGGAAGCTTTTCTGTGTTCCTCTAATCTCATAAATAATTCTCCGTAAAAGTAACCCAACCTTAAAAACTCCACGAGAGGGAGGCAACGCCGCAAATACGACCAGAAAGAACATCAACTATAGCGATCACATCAAAGAAAATACGCAACCGTGTGCAGGAAGAGAGAAAGCACCACCGAGCGAATGTGCGTCGTGCTCCTAGCGCAGCACACACGGACGGGGGGGGGGGCAAGGAAGGCACTCCCGTCGCCGTAAATAATAGCAGGCTTCTCGCACCGCGCTGCACTGCATCCCCCCCCCACACACACACATATCCCACCTTCCCCTTCCCCATCCCCTTGCCACGTCACGCCATCCCCCACTCTTCTCACCACGCCCCTCCCACCGCACCGCCCACTTTACCTCGCGCCGCGCCGTCGCGTCACCTCGTGCATATTTCACGGCGTGGAATGTACGCGACCGCGACCACGATGCGCCTCCTCTACCGCCCCCCTTAGCCCCCCCCCGCCAAGGCCCCCACCACTACCCCACACCGCCCCGCCCCGCCCCGCCCCCGCCGCGAAGCCATCGCAGGAGCGCGCAAACACAGTGTCGCGCCGGTCCACAAAACCCGAACAAGCAAGACGGAGCACGCCGCTTCCGCATGCGCGCTCGACCACGCTCAATGAATACTTGGGTTTCGTTGGCTCCGCCGGAATAATTCAGTGGAAGACTGCAAAGTAATACAGTGAAAAGTCGCGAGCCGCGTTTCCACAAGTAAATAACACATATAATGAGATATTCTGGTAGGAGGAAGTTGGAAAACAGCTTTTTGGCATGTAATTTTAAATTCTCTGTACTAAGAAAACAACTACGATGTTGCTTATTTTATAAAAGGTGGTTAAAACGTTTTTGATGGTTTTAATAATGGAAATGTGTAAATTGGTCAGATGTTCAAGCGCCAAAAGACGTTTGAGAAAGACTACGTCATGCCCTACGTTCAAAGTTCAGGTAATTAAAAAGATTTTGACCGTTTTCTTCATACTACATGTTCGGAAAACAAGGAAAATGTAAGAAAAACGAATGAAAAAACCAATCGAAATACTAGCAGACATGTCAGAGGAGGCAAAGTTTCCATTCCACTCGGCAGTGTCAGATAGACGAGGTCAATGAAAGAACTGAACTACATCTTACATGAAAAACTTCATATGCTATGACTAAAATGGTGCGGTTAGAGAAAAAACGCTCACATCATTCACATAATTTGAGTCAAAATAAAATCAGAACTGAAAAATCGGAATTTGAAACTCAGTAAATAAAACAAACTGGGGAGTTTGTATTCTATGGTCATTTCGCACTATGCGCTAGCGATTAAAGTTCTCGCAGAACATAAGCAATTGTCCTGGTTGTAGGCAGTAACTTACAATACAGCGTGTACATCAGTTACATCAAAAAACGTCTGAACAAAGTATTCTACGTCCGATTCAGAAAGGTGGACGAAGAGAAACTTCTACTTCACTAATTACATCGAGTGCACGTATCAACATTGCTTATCCTTGACACACGGGTTCCTGCACGGTGAATCGTCTACCTCTGATAGCCTTCGGGACGGCGCTTTCCGATAACAGGAAATATGTGATGTACACAACCACGAATGGCATACTAATTTTTGCACTTCTTTTACTATTAAGGCGTTAAGTTAATAAAGAAGATACATTTTTGTTTAAGAATTGTTTTTTTCAAATGTGATATTATATGGGGATTAAAAAACTTGAGATTACCTTTTAAAATTTTGGAACATTCAAATCCTATCAAAACGTTGTTTGAGCCTTTCAAGGAGCTTAGTATCAAAAGTGGGGAAAATAACTCTGTGTTGAAAATAATAAGTAAACTAAAATCGTACGGGGTGGAATTATTTACAACAGATTCTATTGTCATTTTTTAACTAACCAAGTATAAAGAATTATCATTAGTGGTCTTTGTTTCATGTGTTTCAGCAATTGATTGCATATAACGTTAAGGCGAAGGTATTTGTGTTGTAGAAATTCTTTTTAATGTGTATATTGTATTTAAGGGTACTATATGGTACATTTTTGCCGAGTTTAAGAGTGTTACAGTAAAAAATATTTCATTCTATTCAATAAAGAGCCAAAACCTATTTCAAAAACAAAAATCCATGGAGTTTAAAAAAAGAAAGTATTTTTTTCAGCGACTTTTTGAACCGACAAAAGGTATTGGATTTGTGAAGTTACGGCGTCCCCCATTTAAGAATTACGTTGAGACTTTGTCTGGAACAGTATTAGATCGCAGTAGATTGCATTTTCAATTGCCTTGAGAAATCACAGAACTACAATCACAGTTGGGTCAACATTTTTCTATATTAATTCTTTTAGTGAGAACAGGGTCATTTAATTAAAAATCAGAGTACGATGATGAGCAAATGGGTGATGAAGTTGAAGAGGAGACCCACGAGTGAAGTGGAGTTGATGTTTACTACACGACCAAATCGACCACGAATTATTTTAGGGTATTTGTAAGTTTTTCGTAACAAGCATTCATTTTGGACGACCTCATACTTCTTAAAGTTTTCCTTCATGAAACCTTACGATCAGCAAATTATGATTTTGTGCTTACCGTCCTTACCATACACAAAATACCATATTTTACTCCTTAAACTCCAAATATTTACAATATCAGTCGATGAAACAATATTTTTGAATCAATTTTGTAGCTGGAATGACTCGTGATATATAACACGCTCCGTACGTAAGCATAAAGTTACACTGGTTTGTCTCCACTCCTGAACCAGCACATAAGCACGAATGCTATTCATATCTCCATCGTGGCAGCGTTATTCCAAATAATAAGTATGCAACATGAGGTTATTCGTATACATCTACATTATTTATATTCACACACTAACACTTTCAACTGGACAAAAGTTACACAAATAATGTTCGTTGAAAGTTGTCAAACATTGCCAATATTGTTTACCACAAAGTTTACCACAAACGAAAGTATCAAACAAACGTATTCTACGCCAGTCAACACATCCGGGCACGCAATCACGCTATACTCATATTTAACACGCAATACACAGCAACACAATTCATTATTAATATCCATTCTTCTCCCGAAGAACCTTGACAATAACCACAGTAAAATATCCATACGTCAAAAAACACGCTTCAAAAAAGGCGAATTGATTTTTTTGTTTCGAAGTGTAAAAAATACAATTTCGTAACGACTCTCAAAAACCAGCGTGGAATTTACGCAGTCTCTTTAAAGGTGAGAGAAAGCACGCCTACACCGTGGAACTCTAACACAATGAATTTCAATGACAATTAAAATACACATTTAGTCGGAAAGGGGGCGGGCGAACGCGCCGCACAAAAGTCCCTTTCAAACGAGCACTTTGCGTCGGCCGCGCGCTGCGCGGGAGAGCGCGGGGCAGGGGGCGGGGCGCAGGCGGGGCCCGGGAAAGCTACGAAGAGAAGGAAGATGTAAAGTTTAAAAGAAGACAGTGAGGGAAGGGTCCAAGGGAATAGGAAGCAGCCGAAGAGAGTGTGGCATGAGATCTTTATCGTGTGGATGCGTGGCGAACCTTGTCTTACTTTACGAACGTGTGTACTTGCGGAGGAAAAGCGAGTGCAGAAACAGTAGGGAGAGGGTACGGAGTGGGCGGGCCCAAAGGAGAGGCGCGAGGAAGGCGGCAGAACGGAGGTGGGGTTGCTGTTCCGGAGCGAGGGGAGGAGAGAGATAGAAGAGGCGAAGGGTGAATCAGAGGACGATATAGAAAGAAATACAGAAAGTAGGGGAAGAAAACGAAATAGGAATGAAAGGCCGTCACGATGTTGGTGGGAGTAAAAATTAAAATTACGTAAGAATGAATGTAAGGTCGTAGGTACCTAAAAACCCTGGCCCTGGAAGCTTAGAGCAAAACTGAGAGCGGGAAGGAAACCGAACGGAGGGTAGGCAATAGGTACGTGAGAGAAGGAGCGGGGAGAAGGGCGAGGGCCGGGGGCGGGGCCGGGGGCGGCCTTTGGAGCGCCCCACGCGGCGCCCTGCGCCCCGCATCGGCAGCCCTTTCCCAGAGGAGCTGTCCGCGCCGCACGGCCGCTCGTTAGGGCGACCGCACCCTCGCCCTCCACCTGCACCTCCCCTCAACCTCGCGCCGCATCTTGGGGGAGGACACCGCCGCCTTCCCCAGAATCCGCACGCGCAGGCGCTGCCGCGAGGGAACGCGCTACGCATGCCTGGCGAAACCACGCCCTTCTTCTCGCATCTTTGCGACACGAGGTGGGGACAACGCCAGTAAATCATCTCAAGCGCTAAACACGGCCGCAGCTTCCCCTCACCTCAAACGGATATATTGGTTTATATTCTCTAAACTCTATTGTTTCCGTTACCTTTCAGCATCTCGTGTCTCAAACTCGTCCTGTAAGCCTGTTTTGCTGTTATCGAATCTTTGTCATTTAAAACATATTAATTTTGTCATTTAAAACAAATTGTTAATCAATTTAATTTGTTGAAGAAAACTAACCCGAACAAATCTGTAGTGATCTTGAATATATAGAACATGCAGTAAATTCTGCATGAAGTACAACAGAAGAAATAAGTGACAAACTTTATGGAAATATACTTAGATACTAAATAAGAACAATGTTGGATAGATTTAGGATTCTATCAATAACTAATATTTAAAAAAATACTGTATAATTGAAATTTCAAGATATACATCTACAATACAGAATCATCTACGTAAAAAAATACGCAAAAACAAATAAATGGGCCATAAAAATGATCCATATATTCACCCAATTTTGTTAAAGAATTACAATATAGGCATTACATTACACAGATGTCACGGGAGAATGTTAAAAACTTCTAGGGCATGTACAGAGCTCGAAAATGATCATTTTTGCCAATGAACAAGTAGTAGGAAATTCCATATAAGAAATTCCTTATGACATTTTCCCTTTATTTGCAAGTAGCTCCTTATGCGCCGATGTCCGGTAGGTCACGTTCTGTCGCAGTTAGCAGATTTCCGTGTACTTGCCGAATATCTGTGCATACGGGGTTGTCTAACAATCAGGGAAAATGTCACATGAATATATGCAAATAATTCAGTTATTTCAAATTGACCATTATATGTTTATTGGCAAAAAGTTATATTTTTAGACCCCTCTACCTGCCCTGGAAGTTTGTTACATTTATTCTGAGACACGGTGTATACATACACACGTTTAAATACAATGCAACACTATTTTGGACAACATAACATACAACAAACATCACAGTTATCATATCATTCTGTAAAGCTATTTACAATGCCTTTTTCTACAGACGTTCGAAAGAGCAGAAGAAAACAGAGCACACATCACAGTTCTAGCACATACGCGCGCACGTGAGGGTGAAAAAATAGTGCACGTGATTTTTTGCGTGTCGTGTAAACACGTCCCCAACGCGTGGAGTGATAGCAAAATAGCGAACAAACAGTGATGAGAGAGAAAGAGAGATACAAAAAATTGAGAACAGGAGTGAGCAAGAGTGTTAGATAGAGTGAAAAGAAGGAGAAAGAGACATCCAAGGTGACAGAGACAGAAGAGAGAAGTCAACACTGCGTGTTCTAAACAACACGTGCAAGCTGGCTGTGCGCGCCAGCGAATCGAGCGCCATCCGACAGTCTTTTCTCGAGCAGGGAACAACCGTGCGAGCTGTCCTAAGGATGTTTCATTACAAAAGTGAGTCTTCGATTTGCAAGGCAAATAGGCATCAAACAGAAAAGGAAGGAAGGATGGAAGAATGACAGGGAGCGAAGCGGATATCTCGTGCCCCGCACGTTTGGAAGCGAAAAGGTTCCCAAGCGCAGAAATGCCGTTACGAACGCCGCTGTTTTATTCTTTTATCTCCCTCTTCCGTGGAATTGGGTCCGTTGTTAACTACATTATACTTTCGGCTGTAGGAGACGTGTCGTTTTGACATCGTGACTCTTCAGAGACTTGTCGTTTCGAGTAGTTACTGTCGACGTCCTTTGAAGGCGCCGAATGGCGGAAGAGTCGACGCTTTCCCTTTGAATATTCAATCCTCGCAGAGCTGAATGCCTTTCACTCGCGAAATCAAGTTTACTCCAACATGAAGCATGAACTCCCCGAGAAATACGAAGTAAAGGAATTTATAAATTATTTTCCCAATTACTTTTGTTTCAAGTTACAATTACGAAGTACTTTTTATCTACAAGAAAAATAGCTACCATTCAAGTATACACTTAGAATAAATTAAAAAAATATCTTAAAGTTTATGATTAAAGCTAAGTGCTGAAATATTTTGTCACGTTTTTAACTTCAGTGTGAATAACTGCATGAGAAGCGGTGATTTTCATAGAACTTGTCACATTAAAATTTTTGCCTAATTGTGCGCAAATAGTAGTCATACAATTACGCACTTCCATCGAAAAGTAACTGGTATTCGACGCTTGGAATCTACGCTTCCCGGGGAGGTCGTTACGGCCAGGCGGTACCACGCAGCAACAGCTTGCAGCGAAGGTGGCGACCTCCAACGCCATTGACCCGAGGGTGCGGAGGGTCGCACCATCCCCACACGTTCTCATCCAGCTTGTCGAGCGCGATGGATTAGGAATACACGATGCGTACTCACAGCTGCTGATTTATAAATAACAAGCCCGGACCAGGTTTGAGTTGTGATTTCCAATTCTACTTGCTTTCTCTCTGTAAATAAAGTGGAAGCAATGAATATTTCGTGCAAAGTGAAGTATAGAGCTTTCTCAATTGAAATAAAATTGAAATTAATTTTAAGCGATATCGGTCAGGCTAGTTTCAGCTCCGTAACACTCCGGTTGGAAATCACTGATCTGAAGTAGGTCATTCAGTAGGTGTTCCTTGCAAGTCAGTGCGCCTTACCTGGCAGCTGAACGCAACCCGCGCGGCAGAATAAGAGACCACGCCGCGCGTAATTCCAAACGACCAGCCCAGAAGGCGCCACTGTCGGACGACGAGCAACTATAAACCTTAGACCCAGTAGAGAGAGTCACAATATCAAGGCGATTGAAATAAACAGAAATACATTGAAACTTTGATGCGTATCTTTCTGTGTAAACATAACTACCTAAGAATAACTATATACTCTGCAGTGTGTCAATGCGTTTCTAGCCCAAGGTCCCAATGATTTCGAAGTAAAATTATTCTTCCTAAAAAAATTTCGGAGTTCTAAAAAATTCTGGTGTTCCCCTTAAATTTTGACCGTAGGGAATTCCCTTCTCTCGGGACGAAAAGTCCTCGCGTCACGCAGAAGCCCACACAAAGTTCTGCAGAAAGGGAGCAAAGGGTTGCTTCCCATCCTCGCACGTGTGTGCGAGCAGAGTTGTAAGTCTTGAAAGATAAGCGTTGTGAAAAGCTGTTTTCTGATAACTATCAGCCCGTACTTTCACTCATCGCAAGGGATTACGTGCAAGTTTGCTCTCAACACGTGCGGTACTTAGCGAGTTTCAGGTCGCCTCGAGGGATAAAAGCAGAGAGGGTCGCTAGGAGTCGAACGGAAGCGCGCAAAGGATGGGCGCAAGGTGCCGACGGTTTTTCGTTTTCCTGTCACAGTTACGTTCCATTTCCTCTCCCCTTCAAACCTGATTTGTAATCAACTCTAAGTACCCTAAGAGATCACTGTTTTACAAACTTTAAATACATTACGCATTCTATGGGTATTTGTAATTTATTGAACAATTCTCATGAAAACCATTTAATTATTAAAGGCAAAATTAGCAATATAAATATATGAATTGTTAGTGAAATTAAATATTTCCAAAACTGTTTGTAGTACAACAAATAACAGAAATTTGCATTCTTTCATAATTAAAATTTTGTTGGGTATTTACATCTTTTAAAGATGTGTCATGTTCAGTTTATTTACATAATTAATTCCGCTTCTATGTTCCAAAATCACCGAAATGGTATGCGATGAAAAGCACCGACAGAATGGAAAGTGGGGTACGCAAGGGAGGAAGAACAAAAGCAGGATACAAAAACCACGAGAGAGATAAGCAAAGGGTGCGTAGCGACAGCGTCGGTGGCAGCGGGATCCGAGGCGTGGTGTAGGTGTCGGTGGTGGGTGGATGTGGTTCGCAAGTGACGCCTTGCAGGTTGGGTTGCCGGGCATCGCAGGCTGTAGCTACAACGAGGGCGCCATAACCCCTTACCCGAGCTGTCGGACTTGAGGTACCGCTGGCCCAGAGCACTCAGACAGGCGCGGCCGGCTGCGGAGCACAGCGACACAGTTAGTGACACACACAGACACATACGCAGAGGGCGGCGCTGATGACAGAGCAGGGCGGGGCGGGGCGGGGAGGGGCGGGGCGGGGCGAGTGGGAGGAACTCCCAATCGCCGTGGCCCCGGCGGCGGGGGGGGGGGGTGCATGGCGAGCAACTGGCGCGAGCGCTCGCACACAGATGAAACTCCATTACCGCAATGGCGCAATGCTTAAATGTCGCTATCATAGCGTTGTTTCACGCACAGATTACAGTTTACACTCAAATTTTGCCAAATGAGATGACACACTTTACTTCATCTTTTCTCTGCATTGAAATTTCCAAATCAACGCGAAGAGTTTTGAAGAGACTGAACACATTTTGATACACTATCCACTCACAAGAAATGTGATTCTGCACCTGAATATCGACTGTGACTAAAACAATTGGTTATGTAATTCATAACTACTTATTAAATTTCATTTGGACAATTAAAAAAAATCGCTTATTTTGTATTAATTTCTATGAGACTAGCTCAGGTTTGAAAAACAGGTAATCGTATTGAAGTAATATTACTTAACAGAATCATAAATCAAAGTAAGTTATTCATTACATCCGTGACAAGCGTGTTATCACTTGGAACAGACATTCACAGAAAATGATTCCTTTTCTAATGCTGTAATAAAATGATGTGAAATATAAAGTTAGTTTCGAAAACAATACAATACAATACAATACAATGGCGAGAGTTACAAAAATTGGCAACTCCCAACATCCTGTGTGGTAAGGTCAAAAATTCTGCATGATTCAAAAATGTACGCACACGCACAGAGTTTAAAACTCAAAAAGTAGCGTATTTCGTCCGAGAAGAGACATTAGACAAAACGAAGCACTGATCACGTTGACAAAGAACGGTCTGCTTTGTGAGAATAATTAAGATCCTCAACACAACGTCGTTCGAAGTACTACACCGAAATTTAGTGAGGTTGGCCGAGCTACACATCAAGAAAAGAATCTAATTTATGTGCGGGCGACAAAGGCGTCCATGGAGGCCGCCGAGAACGAAGGACAAAGCAAGTAATCCATTACTCTCGTTCCCTAAAGCCTGACAGTTGAAAAGACACGACGAGAATTGGGTAATAGATCTGCATATGGATGAGCACTTGCACTTATGATGCAAATCATCAAATCAACTGAACAATCGACTACAGCGCCAACAGATTGTTCTCGAAAAATATTCAACCGACAGATTCCTATTCCATGCACATGAAAATGTAAGTGGAAATTGTTCTGGAAGTAAAACTATCAACCTTCTTAATTATAAAGATATTGGTGACTGTGATAGAAATAATTAATCACACCTTGTAATGCAAATGAAGTTCTGATTTCTAATACAAGTAATACACTTATGTGTAAATGAATCATTTAATATAAGGGTTTAGAAGTCAAAAATCTTTTAATGTAATCGAGTACCGCGTCCGTCTGTCGCTGATGGTTACACACTTTCCGGCCCAATTATCGACACAAATAAGGTGACATTCGGTTCGTTCCGGACTTCTGATGGAGTAATAATAATAATAATAATAATAATAATAATAATAATAATAAATCATTATTTATATTATTTGTGTATCCATCCACAAGATTCTATTGAAATCTTTAAGAATGTGCTTTTTGTATTTTTAAGCCTTTAAAATGCATTTTCGGTAACTTACGGCACCTGAAGAGCTGACAGCTAGCTCATTCGATTCCTCTCGACATGAAAAATAGTTTCTCACTATTTTTAGCCGGTTATATGAAGATTATTCCGAAATACTTGTAAAAAATGCGGTAATTTTTGTGATTGCAATGCATTTACAAGGGTCTTTGTGAAACGCTGTGAATCACTGTTCTCTTTTTGCCCGTCATTTACATGAATTGCTTCGATTTTACTCCTCAGATTAAATAAATAAATAAATAAATAAATAAGTAGTTTTTCCATGAGACTTCCTATGAATTTGTCGAAAATTAGAATTTAATATAAATTACAATATACGCCTTGAATGATATTATACAGTGCATTATGTATTTGTTATTGAACTGACATTCCATGGGATATGAGAAACTTAATTCGAAAATAAATATCTTCAGTGGCTTCAGAGGGCTGTTTAACTGCTTTTATTAATATTCTAAATATTACAACATCCGATACTACTTAAACAATAGATATTTTCATCTTTTTTGAAAAAAGTACCCGTTCATTCGGCAATCAATAATCCAATTCCTCTTTCCTTCGCTCGCAGCAGCGACGCTCCCTAATGAGCCACGGTACATCGCGAGCGGCGCAAGCGAGTGAGCGAGGTGCACGCACGGGCAGGTCGTTTGGGCAGACTTGTCGGGCGGGAGGTAATTAGACGATCATTCGGAATGCGGGCGCCTCCATTACTTCCGCCGCATCGTGGAGCGTCCGGGCAAATGACCCAACGCGCTTGTCGCACGGAGCACATTCGTTCCGACCCGCCACGTCTTCTCCTGGTTGGATCCCCCTTGTGGATCACTGGTAGTGGCAAAGGCTTCGAAAACGAATGAAGCCGCGTCTCCTCTATTCATCAGTGTATCCGTGTTAAATGTATACACGCTAAATGTACACACGTTAAACGTAGACATTTTGTGCGTCTCCACTACTTAATATGTTGGTTACAAACATATTGACCTTTACGTTTTGAACACTTATGTTTTTCACCAGACTTATGCACTTGCACTTATGGACACGTGTAAAGTAAATTGTTCGTTCGGGCAAGATCGTAATTGTGCATGGTAAGAGCTGTAAGTATCTCTAGATTTAAGTACGAGTAAAAAAAATAGTAAAATGAAGAAACAATTGACCTCTTGGTGGCTACGATGATGTGTCCAAATGTATGGAACTTTATGCGAAATGATTAAGAAAATAAATGCAACACATTATGTAATGATGCAGCTGCTCCGGACGCAGTCAAATACAAAATAAACAGGTTCATAATACAACAGGTAACCACACAAAATATACAAGTAATAAACGTTAATCTGAATCCGCCTTCCTTGACGACAGCAACCCTTCCGACATGTTAACGAGTGTGAACGCAATGTGATAGTGTAACATATAATGTAAACATTTCGCATGTTACGATTCACAGCATGTTTATGTTTAACATCTAACATTATGTCAAATAATGAGGACGCTGTCCAAGGTGTAAAACATACATTTCTAATATTTTGGGACTACTAAAAATGATTAAACGCGGAGTTGGAGGTGAATCACGGCCTCGTAAGTACTCGTACTTACACCCAAACAAGTAAAAAATGTGAGAGGTAAACAAAAAATAGAAAAATAAACGATTTTTGCAAGTTTGTGAAATAAATTACACGAACGCACGAAGTAATAACATGGAAGGGAGCCATTTACTGGAAAATGTTTTAAATTCACCTAGTAGTTTTCAAGAACGATAAAGAAATTCACATCGTGCCTGATCACTATCTAGTATCTAGAAAATCTGTAGTATTTTCATATATTAGAGAAGAATTTATTTTCTTCGTCAAATTTCACGTACGCCTCCTCAGGTGCTTTCAAACGCATGTATTGAACTGTTAAACGCCCTACCCCTGAGAATACAAGTCTCAGTTTCTGAACCTCCAATACTCTGCACATACGTCTAATAACAGTTTTTAAAATACAGGAAAAAGATTAAATGTTCGTCTTTGCTTTATGTTGCTTTCTGTTTCATATCTCCAGATTTCATGTCTATCTTATTTCTAATTCGAACTATCAGTTCCACATTCACCTCGATCAACTGGCATATCTACTTCACCTACTCATTTACTTTACTTGCGATAACATCCCAATATTGCTTTTTAGCGTTAGTTCAACTGTATCTCAAGTAACTGCCTACTTCTACTCTTTTAATCCCCAGTCCAATCCCGTCATATACCTGAGGTAACAAGTCTTGCAAATTATTTAGAGATGTTACGAAAAGATTCGAAACTTGCCGAAACGATTTTTTCTGATTGCTGTTAACTTTTATATTCACATTCTTCTTAGCTTTATTTTCTCAGCCTTCCTTCATCCCTTCCCATCATCTCGCTCGCATGCCTCGTTTGCACAATTCTACCCTTTGGGGCTTTCCGGGACATTTTACTCCGTCTTCTTGTTTCCCCTTCCCGCGTCGCGCTGCTTCTCGCCCAGCCCTGTGCCATCGCGCCAGCTGTGCGCCCCGTGAACACGCCACGCCACGCTACGCCGCCCCACCCCACCCCGCCTTCACCCCCGGCGAACGCAATGCTGTTCAGCCAGCCTCCAATTGATTTCCCTCTCGCATTAGCGTAATTGAAGTGTAAGCAAATTGAATTAATATTGACCAGGTATTCACGGAATGTGATTTAATTGATTCGGCGGGTGGTCCCCACTCAATCGATAATTTACATGACACGCTGGATGGAAAGGGCCGAAAATTGAAAATTCTCCTCGTCAAAACGGTGTATTACTAACAATGTTTAATATGATATTGGAAGTGAAGTTACAATACGTTCCAGTTTAGCAGTTGCATCTTAAACCATTATCTCACTTTGATGTAGATAATTCACCATTCACAGATCATTGCATTACTTCAATCAACACCGGGTACGTAAATACACGATTCAGAAGATATTAACGAAGGCCGAAGAATTCAACATGTAAGAATGATATTTAAAAGAGAAGTATTTCCCCTGAATCCATGAACCGTATAAGAAGCTGGGAATTTGCTATCATTCTTACACAATAAATGCTTATGTCAAATTCCAAAGCTCATATGTAAAAATCTCAGATCAATCCTATCTCCCCTTGTAAAAAAATGTACAAGTTTCAGAAACCAATAGAAAAACTAAGCATATTTATATTTTAGGCGACTTTAAAATAATGCTGGAAGACTACGACTGAAAATGCTTCTCAGCTTTACAAGATTTGCAAGCAAAATGCAAAGTAGCCCAGCATTTACAACGATGTCAATCTTTTAGAATTCTGTGAAGCCGAGAGGTTGGTAAAGGGGCATGATGTGAGTAAAGAGAACCGTTTAAAAGACCGAAACGATGCTCAGGCTATTTCCATGGCCCTGTGGAGACGCAAGTTCATTAGAACTGTATCCTGTAATTGGACTAAAACTAGGGACCTTTTCTACCGCAGCGGGCAGAAAGAGAAGACGGACAAAGGTATTTTGGGCAGTCGCAAGTAAACACGACATGTTTAAAACTCGTTACTGAATGTAGATGCCAATTAGCACACGAGGCTTTGTGAAGTAAAGGGTAACTGGAGTAATTACCGAACCCTTCAGGAAAGAGGAAACGGAAAAGCGAAATCCACGCCTTGTAAGGACCAACGAAAGAACCAGGCCCTTAACAAATTGTTCTCTTCTTTATTGTGGTATTGAACAATATGAACAAATTTGCACAAACGTCACTTCAAGGGGTACTACAACTTTACTAATGACAATGTGGATTTAAAAAACGGATTTGCTTAATTAACTTTTCACTTTTAACTTCCACACGTTAACTTCAATTGAAATCAAAAATGCAGAAAAGTATCATATCGACAAGAACTGAGATTGCTAAATAGTTGAAAAATCGTAAAAATGTTCATTAAGTACGTAGTTTTAATTTATTCAGTTTGAATGTGCGTAAGACAAACAATGTAATTTCGCTCAACTCACATCTCTTATTCACATTTCTACCATAACTGATTATTCCTGTTATCTTCTTCTCTTTTAACTAAATAAAATTTTCAACACATGAAGTATATATTTTAAAACATATGTCTTTATCTTCATTGGAAAATCATAGACACAAATTTGATCGTTGAAAATGTTTAATAAATCTCCATCCAAAACAAATTCGAATTTATTTTTTTTACAGACTATTCTCAAACACCATACTTGAAAGTCGATATTCAAAGGCAGGGAATTAATAATACATTTGTAATACATAAGAAAACAACACTTAACAAAAAAGTTGTACTGAAATCCATTACAAACGTAAGTACATTGTACATACATTCTTACAATTTTTGTGAGGAAAGCAAAACAAATTGAATATTATAATTATGCCGAAGAAATCAAATGCAAACTTGCAATTTAGTTCTACACAATTTATTGTCATATTTTCAACTGTGTAATTAATAAGATGAAAGCAATGTTTGAGGAGTGTACGAGGTAATCTACATAAGGTCAGCTTGAAATATGAAAGGAAATAATATTTGCTAACCAAGAGAAACAAAACTGAATCTCTTTTTTTGCATATTTAATCATGATAACAAAACCTAAGTTAGAACGCTTTATGAGCAGCAAATGGAGGACGAAAAACTAACTATATTGAAAATAGAAACTTTAATAATAAGTTATTATTATTACTATTATCATTACTACTACTACTACTATTATCATTATTATTATGAAAATGCATAGACAAAGTTTGAAGTTAAGTGAGAAGCTTCTTTCTGAACGTTAAGAGATTTTTACGTCTGATGAACATGTGTATAAAATATAGTGCTTGACATATATTTATTGAGAAGTTCTTCTGGCCACAACACTGTCATGAATGCTTTGGTAAATTACCCAACACTGAAGATGTTACAAAATGAAATAAAAAGTAACGAAATATTGCAAACAAATTAAAATGTGTAAGGATATATTATGATAATTAATAAGCAACTAGAAACAGCAATTCAAGATTTATTACTGAAAGTACTTATTATTTTTTAATAATCTGGCCAAATTATTTAAGAAATGAAAATTGTGAAGACTATGCAAGAGATTTGTTGAATCATGAACCAAATACGCAAATAAATTAATCAACGAGCTTTAGGTTCGTATACTAATTTTATATTCTAGACTATACTTCAAATACGTATAACATCGGGAAACTCAACAATACGAAGATAGCCCTAAGACAGTATCAGGAGTAAGGGCAACTCAGAAGAGCTCACCCGCCGCGCCGTTGATAAGCTGCCCGTCTTGCAGCTGAATGGCCACGCCGAAGCCACCCAGCTTCACCGGCGCAGAGTTCTCCTTCGAAGCCAGCAGCACGCAGTGGGGTTTGATGTCCCGGTGGATGATGTCGTTCTCGTGGCAGTACCTGAGCGCCTCCAAAATCTGCCGCATGTAGTGACTGAAACGAAAACAAAGCGTTTACTTCACGATTCAGACACAAAATACTCTTTGACATCACGCTGCACATTTCATTCAAATACAGTAATCATTACATGATAAGAATGGAATATGAAACAATTTAGGCACAATTCAAATTACAATTATTTGTTCCTAACGATTAATCGGGAGTAACTAAACTGATTTTTACGCAATTGCAGCCTGCAAGTTCCATGTTGTCGAAAGTACCTAATTAAATTCATGCATTTTCTATTTGCGGTCAAGTAATGCTCATTAATAGACTAGTCTGATATAGAATAAACAAGTTTAAATTCGTTGTTGATTACTGTCAGTACATAAGACTTTCATTAAATACACATTAAAAGAGTGCACAGTAATGAAATGACGTTCTTACAGCCATTCTCCTTTACTGCTCTTAGTAACCTAAGGCTACTTTTGCGCCCGGCCTGCAGTACTTTCACACTAATGACAAACACACTGAGGATAACTTCAGGTATTACTGTTTAACAAGAATGTGAACTGAAAGCTTGATCCCTTCATTAGGGAGGAAGAGTATGGATTTATAAGAGGAAATGTGATAAGTAATCTAAAGAGTGTTTTTGAGAAATACAAGACATAGTGAGAGAGAGAGAGAGAGAGAGAGAGAGAGAGAGAGAGAGAGAGAGAGAAAGCCAGAGACATTGAAAAATGGAGTTGCGTGTGTGCAGACCATTGACACAAGAAAGGATTCTGATTGCAATAATGGGCGATAAAAAAGTTATAGAATACGCCACGGCTTGCGGAGACGGATGAGTATTATGCCCTCGCAAAGAGAGTGGTTGGTGGAGAGCTGATGGCAAACGAAGACTGTCAGTAGGGCACAATCCTTCGTATTAAACTGGTAAGCTAGAGCAGATCTAATTAGCATGGCCGGCAACTACCGCGCGCTACTATTGTGAGTTCGAATGGGGAAAGGCTAGGATATTTCACCCTTGTGAAAGATTGAATAGAAATACAAATTCTGATCATACTTACACTAAACTGACACCTTATTTATTCACATACCATTGATACTATTTAAGCGCGATTCGCTATTTGAGAAGTTAAATATTCGAGAGAGGTTCCTTTTCTGAGTAAGTGATCCCGAATAGAAGATCCCGAATATTTAGCGTTTTTCGACGACGAATTGTGATAATGGAAAGTCTGAAGTTTGCCCTATCAGGATGAATACTAAATTCAAAAGGTAATCAGGACAATCAGCTTCTGTATCAATCATTAGTATGTCTCTATGATTCCTTCGTTAATGAAGTATCGGCGGAAGATTTATAATGAAGTCCCGAATCACAGTACAGACTTAAACAATTTTAATCATGGAAACGGCAACATATGGTAAATAATTAAAAGAAAGTATACATTTAGATTTCGAAGAAATAAAATGCCCCTAGATTTTTTATGCTTCTTTAAATGTATATCTACTAACTCTATATTCAACATACTTTGAGGAAAATGCGCATAAAAAAATGATTCTGCTTCTTATGCAGGAGAAACTTCAGAATCGGGACCACTCCCATGTACATGTAATTTTCAAGCGTGTACTGGTAGAATTTGTCCATTGAAGGGGAGCAAATGATAAGATTTGAACATCTGATTGTAAGAGCAAATTGCAAGTAATATTGAAAGTAGACAATCTTTCTGCAATTTAGACAAATTATTTTAACAAGAAACAGCATATGAGAGAAAATTATACAATTTCATTAATAACTAGTTACACTTCCTCTCGATAGAGTATTAACTTGAAACTTGCAGTTATGTGACTGAAAATACATGTGATGTTTAGAAAATGCACTCACATCTAAATTAGGAATGTTCGAATTGCAGAAATGTTCAGTATCGTACAATGCGAACAATTAATCGTATGATATATAGTACACAACGCAAAGAAGAAATACTTCTCTGACACAATAATGAGTGAAAAATGTTTCATATGATATATGATGAAGTACATTTTCTCCTGACAACCAAAAGATGACGTAAACAAATATCACATGAACTAAACAGGTTTTTGAAGCAAAATAGAATAGCTGGCTACAGAATTACTAGATTCCAATTCCTCATAAAAAAGTTACATTTCTATAGAGGAAAAACTATCACTTGATTATTACTACAATTCTATGTACGAGTACTATTCATACTTTCCTACTTTCCAATTCAAATGAAACAACTGCTTCATAAACAGAATTTGATACATGGTAAATTCTGTTTACAGTAAATATTTCGAGGGGCGAATAAATTGCAACAAGCGAATGGAAACATTTCCTGGAGGCCATGCGTGGTTTTGTTTTTCCTTCAATGCACAGCGAGCGCCGATGGGTAGGGTGGGAGACGAAAAAAAGACGCACGCCTACCGCAGACGGACCGTCGCACGTTAGCGCCAACAGGCATAAACTTCGCTACCATAAAGCCGTGATGTACGGTAGGGAGGCCAATCTCACGAGAATAAAACCGGCCGTATATTTTGATGAAATATTTGATGCCACCGCTGCTTCCGTCGATACTTACGTGCTCGGGCGTACGGCGGGGCGCGGTCGAATATAAGAGGGAAGGGGCTGTAGGAACAGAGAAAGGGGGTTAGAGGGGCGAGTGAAAAAGAGAAAATGAGAGGCTACGCACTGCTGAACAGAGGACGTTACTAGATGAGAAATAAAAAAAAATACGAAGGTGAACGATATGTTGAGTATGCGGATGGAAACCGGTACAGATATTAGGAAAAATATCAGGTAGGATGATCAAAGTAAGCGAAAACAAAAACAATGTGGGAAGAATCGCACCGTATTGTCTTACAAAATAAAAACGTGAATTATAAAGTAATAAATCAGCGTATTTACACACGACCTCAAAACAGGTAAGGGAGAAGATGTCAGTAAAGGATAAAACAAAAACAGAAAAGAAAAGGTTTAAAAAATGGAAAGTCAGCATGTTGTAAAAGCGCAGCTCACGCTGAGAGAGAAAATAGAAAATATAGTTTGGTAGAGGGAAAGATTGAAAGTTAATACAATAACTATGTAGATGTAGAAAATCAAATTCCGTAATTGAACTAAGTCGCCCGGAATTCTTCGTGCCGGGGCCAAGATCGATTAATTAGCAAAAATTAGATATTAATTAGCAAAAAATTACTGATTAAAGTAATTTAATTGTTTACAATATAACTAATTGAGCTATTGCACCCAATACGATATCACATTTCATTTAAGTACTTAAAATCATTAAGGAGGCAGTTGAAGAGGTGAGATTTGCGAAAGTCAAGAGTTAACTGAAATATAGACCATTAAGAAAATAAAAACGCCTGATTAGTGGAACACAAATAACTAATAATACTTCAGTACAGACATACTTCAAAAACATTTTTTATATTACATCTTAGGACAAAGGTTACCATCTTTGATCACTCGCGCTCTTCAAAAATAAATTTAATGACATTTGTTATCGGGATTGTAATTGTATTCCATGCGCGACTGATTGATTTCAATGATGTCCAAGGACGGTAGGTCACAAGCAAAAGTACAATACAGTATTGAGCTGAAGGCATTGGAGAACATTACTTCGTTAAATACGCTACTAACTACACAAAGACACACATATTACGAAATGCACTTATTTCAGACCGCATGTTTGTCGTTAGCTTATACTTCCTTAATAACCAGTGTCGCTTTTAAAAAAAATTGAATTTATTTAAAAGTATTATTTTTTATGTATTAAGTGGGATGGATATCATTAGAAAGGTCGGACTGTTGGTGTGATGTGAGGTATGCGTGTTGTATATATGATGTGTATGATGCGCATTGTTCATGTTTGGTACTCGCACATTGTACAGTACCACCTCGTCCCACTCCACTATCCCACATCTTCAATGACATACATTCCACTTATACATAAACTAGTGGCGCACCAACATCAGATACGTTTTCGCAACATTTTACCATTTTACAATTTTCGAAAATTTAGAGAGTTTAACGAAAATGACGTACGACATTCTTTTAAACTTTCCTAGTTGTCTCCGTACGAAGAGTTTTAAGAAACACATCGGAGCAGTGTTTGAGAAAATGTTTTTTTTTACAATTCCTAGCAGAAATCACGCAAAACCTGCATGTATTTTCAAATAATTGTATTGTACATGATTTTTTTATGATCTCAATTTTTAGAACATATTTTATTCAAGAAAAATATCTATCATCAATATTGTTCTTTTGCAATGTTAACTCTTTGTAATTTTATAAAATTCAGAATGTTCGCTGAGAACAGGACCAGCGCTACTTATTTTACCGTCCTTTACGAGAAGAAAACTAACAGAAGAAAATGGAGCCAAAAAAATAGTTTTTTTAAAAATTACCTATATTTCAAGCAAGTACTGCGCGAACACTTTCTCATATTTTCGAACAATTGTATATCACGTGCATCACGATCATATTTGTGGATCTATCTTTGAAGAACAGCTTCCATTCAGGAAAAAAATCCATCTTCAATTTTGTAGTCATAGGAACAAATATTTTTAAATTTTGCAATTTTCGAAAAATCAGCGATCTTAACGAAAACGAAACCTGCACCATTCTCTCAAACGTCCTTCACAGTATTCAACAACAAATTTAATCAAAAACGATGGGCGCCATTTTCTTTGCAAATTTTGAAAAACTCTGGGGCTTCACGTCAAATACCTCCCAAAATTAAAATATCGGTTTCAAAGTCAAGGTGCTGCGACATCACCCAGATTGATATTCCCCAACTGATCTGCCGGCTGAACGGTTTAACCGCTATCGTTGTTCACGGATGGACGGACAGTGAGACAGACAGGTTTTGCCGTTATTCGATTTTTCTGTGTCAAGGACCCACAAAATATGGATTCTGGCTACACCACATGCTAGAGAAATTTGTCCTAAATTTAGCAAATGGATTTATCCACTTTTTCGTCACAGGACCTGACAATTAGTGTGTTCCTGCCGAAAATTCGCCATTTTTTCCCGCAGCATTACATAACTCTCATCTTAACAACTTAAGGGCGAGACAGTAAAAAGGTTTGGTGTGAACTGTGAGGTGTGAGTTCGGGTGTGGTGTGAGATCGTGGCACGCGGCGGCGTGGCGTGTGGCGCCGTGGCACGCGGCGGCGTGGCACGCGGCGGCGCGGCATGTGGCGGCGTGGCATGTGGCGGCGTGGCATGGGGCGGCGTGGCGTGTGGCGGCGTGGCGTGTGGCGGCGTGGCGTGTGGCGGCGTGGCATGTGGCGGCGTGGCATGTGGCGGCGTGGCATGGGGCGGCGTGGCGTGTGGCGGCGTGGCGTGTGGCGGCGTGGCGTGTGGCGGCGTGGCATGTGGCGGCGTGGCATGGGGCGGCGTGGCGTGTGGCGGCGTGGCGTGTGGCGGCGTGGCGTGTGGCGGCGTGGCGTGTGGCGGCGTGGCATGTGGCGGCGTGGCATGTGGCGGCGTGGCGTGTGGCGGCGTGGCGTGTGGCGGCGTGGCGTGTGGCGGCGTGGCGTGTGGCGGCGTGGCGTGTGGCGGCGTGGCGTGTGGCGGCGTGGCGTGTGGCGGCGTGGCATGGGGCGGCGTGGCATGGGGCGGCGTGGCGTGTGGCGGCGTGGCGTGTGGCGGCGTGGCGTGTGGCGGCGTGGCATGTGGCGGCGTGGCGTGTGGCGGCGTGGCGTGTGGCGGCGTGGCGTGTGGCGGCGTGGCGTGTGGCGGCGTGGCGTGTGGCGGCGTGGCGTGTGGCGGCGTGGCGTGTGGCGGCGTGGCGTGTGGCGGCGTGGCATGTGGCGGCGTGGCGTGTGGCGGCGTGGCGTGTGGCGGCGTGGCGTGTGGCGGCGTGGCGTGTGGCGTGTGGCGGCGTGGCGTGTGGCGGCGTGGCGTGTGGCGGCGTGGCGTGTGGCGGCGTGGCGTGTGGCGGCGTGGCGTGTGGCGGCGTGGCATGTGGCGGCGTGGCATGTGGCGGCGTGGCATGTGGCGGCGTGGCATGGGGCGGCGTGGCATGGGGCGGCGTGGCGTGTGGCGGCGTGGCATGTGGCGGCGTGGCGTGTCAGCAGTGTCTCGGGCAGCAGCATCGGTGTCGGGCGCGGTGGCTGTGGCGGAAGGGGGTGCGGCCGAGCGTCAATAACCGCACCTCGCGCGCAGCTGGCGCGGGGGCCCTGGGGTCGCGGGCGGCCGCTTATCGTGCCGATAAATAATTCAACGGCAAGGAACACCTCTCGGTGCACCGGTGGCCAGCGCAGTACAACGGATCCTTCACATAAACGCCATAATACGCACCGCTGGGATTTGTATGTTGGGCGTTAAAAACAAGTGCGTTTTATACATTTATTTCAAAACTTGCTTTGTTGTTGATTTTAAATAAGTATCAAATATATTTTTTTTCAAATTTCGATGGCAGAACGACTGTTTAATGACTAGTAGTGCTAAAACAGCATGTACTTTCAGGCAACAATACTCAAAAAGTACTCAAATTTTCGAAATATTGGACATGACCTCATTTCAAAATCTACTTTCAAGGATGAGACTTCATTAAGGGAAAATCCCTATGTTTATAATTGTAGTTTTAGGAAGTCGCTGAAAAAAAATTGAATTTTTGCAATTTTCGGAAAAGCAGAATTTTATCAAAAATGGGATGTGTAGCGTGTTCTTAAACCCCCTTTTTTTTAAAAATTTATAAAATGTCCCAGTCAGGTCAGCCTTCATGTCAGGACACTCGAAAATTAAAATATCGGTTTCGATTTTAAGGGATCACGACCTTAGTAAAATCGATTGGGGGATATCAATTTTGAAGGAAAACGGCTGCACGATTTATCCACTGGCGTTCTTCACAGACGGACGAACAGGCACGTTTTGCCGCCATTCGATTTTTCAGTACCAAGGACAAACACAACATGGATTCTGGGTAAACACGTGTAATAAGTGCCCTGTAATAAGAGTCTTTCTGCCAGAAATTCGTCCCCCCCCCGCAACATTATGTAACTTTATCCCTACTGCGTAAGTGGTAGCGGGAAAGTAATACCAAATATGGATATCCTTTGCTCCTTCGATCGCCCATAACAGGCGTCATAGTTTACGTTGTTTTGGTATCATCCCACGAGCTCCCCTTCCCACGTTCAATTAGATACATTAACGTCTGCCTCACGTGCACATCATGACGCAACTTTCAGCCATACAGATGTATTGACTCGGTTGCGAATGAAAGATCCGTCCCCTCTTCACAGACTCTCACACCCTCAACAGTTACTCTTAAGAATTGTGACAAACTGTGGGTAGCACTTTGGAAACTTGATAGAGAGGAAATGTGGTATGTACTTGCTACTCAGAAATACAGAGAATAAAGCAGCCTCGTGTCGGTCGAAGTTTATAACAACCTCTCTCTTTGGGCCAAAGAAATGGAAAGGACAAATTTGAAGGCATTCGCTTCAGTGCTCTTCTTACCTAACATCCACATAAAGATTTGTTTTACCATTGATTCCCTAGTACGAACATGTTCAACAATGTGGGATTACATAATTTAACAAAATGTTGGTGTAAAACTTGAACACGTTTTAATACAAAATATTATTATAGAACTGCATTGTATTTTTTAAGAGAATACATTTTTAAAGAATTGGTTGCATACGCCATTTTTTATAATGATTTATTTGTTTCATATACTACAATGATATTTTCAAACTAACATGTATATAAGTTTTCAAGAATTAATTTCTTTAACAGAATTTATTATTTGATTTTTCTATATTTTTCTTACTTTATATCGGATGTATTGGGATTAGTTTAAAAACCGGGACACAGAAACCGGATAATAAAAACTAAGAATTCATTTCAACAAAATAGATGAGGCCAGAGAGGAAAAAACCGAAGTTGAGAGCCTCCTTAAATAATTGCATGAATATGCAAAGGTAAAAAAATATGCCCCCAGAAAATCCTCATCATACAAAAAAACGAAAAGAGATAACCATCGAATATGTTGTAACAAAAAAATGTCATTGCCGAGTTAAGAACACTGCCATTAAAACGCAGAAAAGTTCGTAATTTTATCTCGTGTGTGTCCAATCAAATGCCATTAACATTGACAGAACTTGAAGCATGCATTTTGGTAAATGCCACAAATTGCTAAGAGATGTCCGTTGCTCGAAATGCACGCTAATGCACGCGATTTGTCAGCGTTTTACTAAGAATGTCAAACGTTAAAAGCTCCAAAGCATTGTTCCTCGCAACTCGATTAGAAGTGGTAGAAGAGAAACGTCAAAATGACAGCAATTAACTGAGAGAACAGACATCGAAATGGAGGAATCACAATCGATTCATGACGATTGTCTACGCACGGCTGTCGAAAGCATTTTCTTTGGAGTAATATTCAGTTCCCTAAGACATTATAAATATAATTCTTGAATATAAATAACTCTTCAAAATATTTCTCCTGTTTTCCTTGTCGCATTTCCAAAAGCTTTACTATTTAAGCACATTTTTTAAACATTATTTCCGAAGTTTGGGACAAAATGATTTGCGATTGTAAATGAACACCTACAGTGTATCAAAAATTGATAATATACATAAGTAAGTAGAGGTAAAACAATATTACAGTTAACCACATTGATTATTTATTTTAAATATCGCACTATATTCTGAAATAAGTATAGACTTCAAAACATCAATTTCAGATTATTCGAGACAAAATATTAATATTATTATTAAATTATCAACTTGGGGGATTAACTTGGAAACAAAATTGATTATGCACTACATTATTTTATTTTCTATTTATTATCTATTTTATTTTCCTTATTTTTTGGCGATTTTTTACATTATTTGGAGTAATTCGTGGAATGTGGAGAGAAATTCGCCCCTTGGACGTTTTGGAGTACTCAAAGTAAACATTACCGACAATCTCAACGCAGCACTTGGGAATATCTGTTTGTTCTGCGGGCGAGTTTCGAACTTACACAAAGGCTCAGACCCGCGGCCAAGGTCGCCCGTAAGCCTGCTCGCCAATCAATACAGATTGCACACTCAAGGCAACGGAGGAAGGATACTCAATGTCGGTAATTGTGGCATGTGGAAAACTTGTGAACCTAACAACGCTGCACAAGATAGTTTTGATGGAAGAGACGTTAATGTACGAATAATTTGTATTTGATTGAGTGAACACTTAAATAATTATTTAAGATATTAGAGGAGTAACAAATGCTTGCGATACGGGACTGGTAGGTTGAGTAGTGCAATGCGAACCTACGAACGAAATAAAATAATTTTTTCACTCAGCAGTCACAATGTTTCCGTCTGAACATTTTAACACTTCCTCACGTCTAACAAGTGCTGAAAATTGAACTTTCAGCACGCAATGTATACCCTAAAAGTAAACGATTTCTCAAGTAGCTGTCTAAAAAACTGTTATGATATTTTAAAATTTATAAAAAGTTTGCCTTGAAGATTAATTTTAAGTGAATCTTGAGAGCTTCAGCAAAACAAAAACATTATCACACGGACAGGTCGTATATTAATCTGAATCAGTCTAATCTTCACGTTCCAAGGAAAACCAGCATTGCTAAAGTCTTAACGGCAAATTATTAAATGAGTTTCATTATAGCAATCGCGCTAAAGGATAATACATACCACAAAGCAATAAAATCATTTTCCCTCGCTCATCAGGAGATCTGCATGTCCAAACAATACAATACTTAGTCGTAAGCAGTTCCCATCCCACGTCCCCGAAGTGACACACGCAAAGACGCCGGACATTGATCGCGAGTCAAAGAAGAAGCACTGATAATCTCATCGCTTAATCGGCTTAGAAGTTAACGAAGGCGAAAATAAAGGGCGCGAGCGAAGGTAAGCGTAACTCTTTTGCGGCTCTCATTAGACCGGTCTGACGCGGCCCCAAAAGGAACAAGACTCGCGAAACGAAACAAAAGTGTAATTGCTAATTACGTTTCGGCCGCTCGGTTGGCGTTCGGAGCTCTGGGGTGCAAGGACAAACGCCAGAGAAACGGCCCGATGGGGGTGGGAGGGGGCGCGGGAGGCGCCAAATGTCAATGGACGGGGTGGCGTGGGGGCGGGATGGGTGAAGTGAGTCCCCTGCCAGAGCGAAATGTTGTTTACGGAAAGGAAGATATAGGACAAACGAATTTGATGGAGTAAGGAGGGGACAGATTTCGGCAGCGCAGGATCTGTTTCGCGGATCAAAGCGTGTTAGATCAAAATAAAGAGAGAATATGAAACGGGAAAAAGAAACGCGCACACCGTTGGACGAAGGTAACTAAGTGTCATGTAGGAGAAGAGCATTGGAAAGAGGTGAAAAGGTGGAGGTAGGGTAAGGAACGAGGGTTGACAGTGTAGAAAACGGATCAGTGGCAGTGGGGTAGGGGAACGTTAGACGTGTGGCACAATGGAGGAGAAGGGCGAAACAGGGAATGTGGCGGTGAATAGATAACACCGCTCGAGAGGTTGAACAAGTCCTAAGAGAAGGCGGAGTTGTAAGTCATATGCTGTTGAGAGTTTAAGGGACGGCGAATAGGAAAGCGAGAACGATGCTGTTGACGATGCGGAACCAGAAAGGCATACAGAGGAGGAAGGAGGGAGCGACTGGTGGAATGGAGAGAGGAATTAGAGTCGCTACTTCCATGGCAAGTGAACTGATAGGCCAAAAGAAGAAAACAAAATGAGTAAAAAGAAAAGACAAATGAAAAAGGAAATTGCAGCTTTTAGTGGAAAAATAACAGATTTGCATAGGGTTTTGTAAGTGGAGGCTACGAGAGAAAGCGGTTTTGCATAGTCCATCTGGTGCATTGTAAATACGGAAAGTTCCTAACAAAATTTCATACGCACATGAGCTCGATAAAAAACTCAAGCGGGGTAAGTGATGTGGGTTAAAGTTACTACTGAGGGAGGATTGGATTACACCACAAACAAGTTTTTATTTTCTTTAAGAGAATCAATATAAATGTAGTCTAATACGAAAGCAAAAAAGTCGTTCTCCAATTAAATAACTACAGTAGACAGTAGTACTATCATAATACATGAAGTGTTACGCGCCCTATGTTTGTTACCACAAACATCCTAAAGAGGTAGTTTGAGACTTTTTGAAAGCTTAGGGTGCCAGCTCATGTTTAATTTGTGCCTATCAAGCTATCACTCCAAGCAAGCCATCATGCCAAGCAAGCCTTCAATCCAAGTAAAAAAACAAGCCACGCAACAAAGCAAACTAAACAAGAAAGCAAGACAATGTACTCTTTGAAGTGTGATGGACACTTCAATTTTGATAGGTAATCGGCGGGCGTATTTTTCATCCCAAAGCAAGGAGTAGCAATTTAATTTTTAAACAATATTCAAAAAAATCACAGAACTATTGTTTAATTGAAATACCCAACCTAAAATATCACGGTGATTAACGCATTTTATGCGTTGAAGGTTCGGTATTATTTGGCTTAATGAATTTTTGTACCCAGATATGCCAATGAAGTCCATTTGGAATATTAACTAAATGGCTCAGGATATTGAGAAGGAATTTTCATCAAAAGATTGAGGATACAGGGGCTCATCATTTGTTCTTCTTAGCTTTTCGATATCATTTTTACTTTATCTATACAAAAGTAGTACAAGAGAAAGTATTGTTATGCAGCAAAAACGGAAATTTTTATAGAATAACTCAAATTGTTGGGTTCTGATTCCGAAAAAAGTGGATAAAGATTTCTTCAGTGAGTAGAAATTTCTTACGTACTACACGTTGCGCAGTCAAAATCCCTATTTCCTGGCTTCTTGACATTGAAAAATTGATTCACGGCAAAATGTACGTCCGTCAACAACGTTAGAGGCTAAACCGGAGGCAAATTTTCACCAATATTTATATTCTTCGATCGATTTAACTAATGTCACGGCCCCTTGAATTTGGAACGAATATTTTAATGTTTGAGGGTACTTTACATGAACCCTCAACATACTGAAAACTTTCAACAAAAAGGCTCCATTTTTTCACGGAAAGAACATAAAACGAATATAAAAATGGTTGAGGTCACGTTTTGGTTGAACTCTGAATTTTTGAAAATCGCAAAGTTTATTTTTTCTGCATCTCCCTACAATTTCAATATTGAAGATGGATATTTTTGTCAATTGTTTTATGATTGAGAAATGCGTTGTCTGTGTTGTGAACCGGGCTGCAGAACGAACGAATGAACTGCAATAAATTGCATTTCTCGGCGTTTAAATGATCTAAAGAGAAATCGCGAGGGAGGTTTGGGGTAGAGAAATATTTATCGTGACAGCCTTAGAATGAATAATAAAGGTATACTTTGCGAACATCATTTTAAACCGTTTGCAGTTGAACGTGTGCTATTAGTGATAGTATTTTCCCTGTTTTAAATGGAACGATCTACATGTGTGTGTCATGAAATATAAAAATGTATGAACGATGACTATTTCATAAGTTAATGTTATAGGCATATCTCAAAATTATATCATTTTTAGCCATTCCCTACCACCACTAATTTCTGACTGATCACAACACAAAACACGCAACGCCACGCACACACACCACACAAACAACGTATACCACGCAAATCACATTTACACAATACGCGCACAACACACAATACCTCCACACTACACAAAACAAAAACAGCATACACAATACAAACACACGCAACACAATAAAAAACACTTCATTGAGATTCACCTTTCTGCTAACATCGTGGCCTTAAAAATAGATTTATACAATCATTGTTATTAGTATTATTACCAGTGTTATTACAATTATTATTATATCTATTAATATTATTACAAAAGTGCGTGTTTACTAAATCTAAGATGACCTGTGGTTTTTCATTTTTAGTAAAATACCAGTATGTAAAAGAGTTAAAAAATGATCGTGGATGATCTCAAAATGTTTGACATTAGTAAGTACTAAATATTTGTTCACATTTGGCATTTAAAAATATCTATACCGTGGCGAATCCTTTTGCATTGTATGAAGCACGATTTTTAAAAAATCCCCTTTCAATCCTTCTATTTCCCTTCGCCACTGATTGTGGGTGAATTTTATTTCCCTTCAAGGTGCGTTCGAGAAGCAGCGTGGCATTGATCAAACTTCTCTGGCGTTGTTTATCGGCGTTGCCATGACATCGACCCGCTAAATTTGTTTCATTTCCTCTTTGCACTAAATCGCAAATGATTGCATGCAACCTTCGACCTTATTAACGCAACGTGCAGCGCGTGAGAAGCGAGCTCATAATCCCTCTGCCTCAGCGCCCGCCTCAGCGTCTCCCTTGGAGCATTTGGCTGCAGCCTGTCGGGCGGCATCTCCTTCCCGCTTTTCCTTTGGGATCGTTTTTGCATAAATAAATTCGCTCCGTAAATCCTTCACTGCTGGGTCTCAAAAAGCAAAGTAACGTAACGGGGAGATCGGCGGAAATGTGCTATATTTCAAATTAACACAACATTGAAACAAAAAAATATTTTAAACTACGAGAAATGTACATTATCACGCTACGGAATTACAGCAAAGGGCACGTATCTACAAGTAACCAATTCTGGGAATATTTATTCGTTTCAATATAAAATCCATCGTTGCTTCTAAAAGAGAAACTGCGGTAATAAACAAGGTTCGCCTTTCATCAGTGGAAACTTCGTTATCTTCCTATATATAAAAAAGGGCGTAAATAAAAAGAGAGGGAGACATTCGAAACAATGGAGCGTCTCGAGTCTGGCAGCAGCAATGCGTTCCCATTCGCAGACCGCGGGGAGAAAAGTTCGCAGTGGCAACGCCCTCCGCGGGGAAGAGCGCAGCCGGGCCAGGGGAGGGAAATGAACTGGGCAGATAGCGCCCTCTAACGACGGAGCCGAGATACGACGTCGAGGCCGCGGCGTGGCGGTAATTAATGGGCTGGCTGCGCAGAGCGATGGTGGGCGGGCGGAGGACGGAGACGGAGGACGGGGGCGGGTCGGCGTAATTATTAAAGAGAACTAAAGGTGATCAAGTTCGCTGAGAACCCGAAAGGATTAAGAGTGGGGGGGTAAACGGGTGCGAATGAAAAAGTAACTGAAGGTTTGAAAAGGAAGAGGATAGAAAACATTCATCACCAGTAGACAAAACAAAAAAAAATAACGAGTAGGTCAAAAACAAGGAATGGCTTTATGCCTTTTATGTGAAGGAGAATGGCACAACAATAGAAAACAAAGAATATTGAGATATAAGCATTAATAAGTGCTTTTTTTGTGGAATATTAACGAATGTTACAACTTACTGCTAAAAAAATAATGGGTACACGTGCGACGAGGACAAGGAAAGAAAAGCTGCTGTATCAGTGAAAGAAGTGGAAACGGAGAAGAAAAGGCAAGAGGCGATTGAAGAGAGAAGGAACGCGAGGGGTGGGTGCTTCCTGAGGAGGCAAGGAAACGCGAGCGGTGGAGTCGTTACAGAGGTGGGCAGGCAGTGCGTTGCGGTGTTGGCCAGCCCACGTGGCATCATGGGCGCCCACGGCAGCCCGTTGGACGAGCAACGCTAGCGGCACCCGGTGCGCACGGGGCAAGAGGTGTGCGGGGGGGGGGGGATGGGCGAGTACGTTATCGGCGCAGGGCAGGTCGCCTCCAGTGAATGCGGCCAGCTCAATGCCCAGCTCGATAGTTCCCGTGTGCACCTGACCGCCCGCCCACCCCCGTGGCCCCCTGCTCCAAACCTCACTTCATCGCGTGGCCTGCGGAGTCAACGGGGCAACCAATGCAGAACACGCCGCTTTCACACTTGGTCGACGCCCCATTGGGATACGTATTCAACAACAGATTTATTTGTGTTAATAAGGATAGACAGAAGTAACGCCGGAATCATAATTGTCAGTTTCACATGTGCATTCAAGAGCCTTAGAAGCAAGTTAGAATAACAAAAAATAATTTATTAAGCTATTAGTTAGAACAATATTATTTCAAAGAACTTTTCATCGTAAATTCTCGGCTATCCGGGAGACGCCGTATCGTTGGCTGAGGTGCCGACGTTTCCCCTGACATATCGCAGGCTTCCTCAGGATAGCCGAGAATTTATGGATTCGAGCCGCGGAAGCTTACGTGAACTTTTCATTGTCTTCAATTTTAGTAGAATCACATATAGTCTACAATGTAAAGGGGCTGATTATGTTAAACTGTAAAATAACACACGGCTGAGACGATTTTCCGCTTCCGATGAAAATAGATGTATGCTGTATGAATATATGAATCAGTTCTCGTACATCATGATTAGATATATATTATATTTTGATAAATGACTGAAGATATTGTCTGGTATCAATTTTAATCAACTTATGATCATTTCGATCGCGTTGCGATCATCATCAGAGCTAAAATGTAATACAAATATTATTAAATACAAATATTATTAAATACAAATATTATTAAATACAAATATTATTAAATACAAATATTATTAAATACAATTATTATTAACAGGTTGTAGGTAAGAGGTTATTGTATGTAAGATACGTAAGCAAACTGGGTCGTACATACCTAGCAGCTTCTGGGCCGAAAACAAAGTTCTGCGAATTTTTTTTTGGGCGTGCGTCTCGTTTAAGAACACCGCCGGTCGGCGCTGGGAGGGGGCGGGAAGAGGGGTAGGGTGCGGATGTAGGGTCGTAAACCGCGGGGCTGCTGGTGGAGGCTGAGAGACGGTCGGGCGAGCGAAGATGAGTGGAGGGGGGAGGGCTGGGGGTGGGTTAGGGGTGTACACTTTGTGCTAATTTTAGCAGAGGTGACGAGAGTTCAGGTATTTGCTGATTGAGACATGTCATGTTCTGTTTTTTGAGGGCGTTGTGTATGTGTATGGTTTCTAATTTTATTCTGTTCCAGTATCTGTTTTCAATTTCTAGAATTCGGAAATTTATGTGTTTATCAAATGTGTGTTTGTTTAAATTTAGGTGATCCGCAAAGTGTGAGACTGTGGTAGTGTTATTTTTCCATGCTTGTTCGTGTTCTTTGATTCTCTGTGTGAATTTACGGCCTGTTTGTCCTATGTATATGGCATTGCAATTGTTGCACGTGAGAGCATAGACTCCGCATAAGGATGTAGGTGGGATTGGGTCTTTAGTGTTCGATAGTGTTTTATATAATGTATGAGTATTGTAGAAAGAAGTTTTTAGACCGAATTTATTGAGTGTGGAGGCTATTTTGAGAGAAAGGGGTCCTACATAAGGGATTGTGTGGTACGTGGCTGTAGTGCTTCTGTCAATTGGTGTGAGGGTAGTGTGTTTGCGGATATTGAGTGTATTTGCTTTTTTGGCTATGAATTTGTCAATCATGTTGCAGTCGTATCCATTTATTCTGGCTATATGTTTTATGGTGTTTATTTCTTTTTTTGTGTTTTCTGGGGACATAGGTATGGAAATTAATCGATGCACCATCGCATGGAAGGCTGCGTGTTTGTGTGTGGGGGGGTGTTGTGACGAGTTGTGTATGATTGTGTCCGTGTGTGTGGGTTTTCTGAATATGTTAAATTCATGATGGTCCTGTGCTAGTGTGATGGTCACCATCACACTAGCACAGGACCATCATGAATTTAACATATTCAGAAAACCCACACACACGGACACAATCATACACAACTCGTCACAACACCCCCCCCACACACAAACACGCAGCCTTCCATGCGATGGTGCATCGATTAATTTCCATACCTATGTCCCCAGAAAACACAAAAAAAGAAATAAACACCATAAAACATATAGCCAGAATAAATGGATACGACTGCAACATGATTGACAAATTGTGCTAGTGTGATGGTGACCATCACACTAGCACAGGACCATCATGAATTTAACATATTCAGAAAACCCACACACACGGACACAATCATACACAACTCGTCACAACACCCCCCCACACACAAACACGCAGCCTTCCATGCGATGGTGCATCGATTAATTTCCATACCTATGTCCCCAGAAAACACAAAAAAAGAAATAAACACCATAAAACATATAGCCAGAATAAATGGATACGACTGCAACATGATTGACAAATTGTGCTAGTGTGATGGTGACCATCACACTAGCACAGGACCATCATGAATTTAACATATTCAGAAAACCCACACACACGGACACAATCATACACAACTCGTCACAACACCCCCCCACACACAAACACGCAGCCTTCCATGCGATGGTGCATCGATTAATTTCCATACCTATGTCCCCAGAAAACACAAAAAAAGAAATAAACACCATAAAACATATAGCCAGAATAAATGGATACGACTGCAACATGATTGACAAATTGTGCTAGTGTGATGGTGACCATCACACTAGCACAGGACCATCATGAATTTAACATATTCAGAAAACCCACACACACGGACACAATCATACACAACTCGTCACAACACCCCCCCCACACACAAACACGCAGCCTTCCATGCGATGGTGCATCGATTAATTTCCATACCTATGTCCCCAGAAAACACAAAAAAAGAAATAAACACCATAAAACATATAGCCAGAATAAATGGATACGACTGCAACATGATTGACAAATTGTGCTAGTGTGATGGTGACCATCACACTAGCACAGGACCATCATGAATTTAACATATTCAGAAAACCCACACACACGGACACAATCATACACAACTCGTCACAACACCCCCCCACACACAAACACGCAGCCTTCCATGCGATGGTGCATCGATTAATTTCCATACCTATGTCCCCAGAAAACACAAAAAAAGAAATAAACACCATAAAACATATAGCCAGAATAAATGGATACGACTGCAACATGATTGACAAATTGTGCTAGTGTGATGGTGACCATCACACTAGCACAGGACCATCATGAATTTAACATATTCAGAAAACCCACACACACGGACACAATCATACACAACTCGTCACAACACCCCCCCACACACAAACACGCAGCCTTCCATGCGATGGTGCATCGATTAATTTCCATACCTATGTCCCCAGAAAACACAAAAAAAGAAATAAACACCATAAAACATATAGCCAGAATAAATGGATACGACTGCAACATGATTGACAAATTGTGCTAGTGTGATGGTGACCATCACACTAGCACAGGACCATCATGAATTTAACATATTCAGAAAACCCACACACACGGACACAATCATACACAACTCGTCACAACACCCCCCCACACACAAACACGCAGCCTTCCATGCGATGGTGCATCGATTAATTTCCATACCTATGTCCCCAGAAAACACAAAAAAAGAAATAAACACCATAAAACATATAGCCAGAATAAATGGATACGACTGCAACATGATTGACAAATTCATAGCCAAAAAAGCAAATACACTCAATATCCGCAAACACACTACCCTCACACCAATTGACAGAAGCACTACAGCCACGTACCACACAATCCCTTATGTAGGACCCCTTTCTCTCAAAATAGCCTCCACACTCAATAAATTCGGTCTAAAAACTTCTTTCTACAATACTCATACATTATATAAAACACTATCGAACACTAAAGACCCAATCCCACCTACATCCTTATGCGGAGTCTATGCTCTCACGTGCAACAATTGCAATGCCATATACATAGGACAAACAGGCCGTAAATTCACACAGAGAATCAAAGAACACGAACAAGCATGGAAAAATAACACTACCACAGTCTCACACTTTGCGGATCACCTAAATTTAAACAAACACACATTTGATAAACACATAAATTTCCGAATTCTAGAAATTGAAAACAGATACTGGAACAGAATAAAATTAGAAACCATACACATACACAACGCCCTCAAAAAACAGAACATGACATGTCTCAATCAGCAAATACCTGAACTCTCGTCACCTCTGCTAAAATTAGCACAAAGTGTACACCCCTAACCCACCCCCAGCCCTCCCCCCTCCACTCATCTTCGCTCGCCCGACCGTCTCTCAGCCTCCACCAGCAGCCCCGCGGTTTACGACCCTACATCCGCACCCTACCCCTCTTCCCGCCCCCTCCCAGCGCCGACCGGCGGTGTTCTTAAACGAGACGCACGCCCAAAAAAAAATTCGCAGAACTTTGTTTTCGGCCCAGAAGCTGCTAGGTATGTACGACCCAGTTTGCTTACGTATCTTACATACAATAACCTCTTACCTACAACCTGTTAATAATAATTGTATTTAATAATATTTGTATTTAATAATATTTGTATTTAATAATATTTGTATTTAATAATATTTGTATTTAATAATATTTGTATTACATTTTAGCTCTGATGATGATCGCAACGCGATCGAAATGATCATAAGTTGATTAAAATTGATACCAGACAATATCTTCAGTCATTTATCATATAAAAAGGTATCTACATCACCAACAATCCAATTAATATTATATTTTCTCTCTATCGCGTTTAATTTTTACAAAACTTACAATGCACCGTCTCCTAAATTACTTCAGTAGTATACATACTGCGCTCTCACAAGCAACCAATCTTTAAAAATAAGGTCTATAAAGAAAGAATTTCACGGAGACGAGACGAATTAGCCATAAACTTTAAAAGTATGAAGGGTTTGTTGAAAAACGCATCTAAATATTCATGTCAATTACAACCCGCAACACTCAGTCAGCTATCTCGTAAAATAACTCCTAAACGAAGCGTTATAAGGCCTTAAGAGCTAAAATTTTGAGGCCAAAGACCTCAAAGAAAAGTTACTCAAACTAGAATCTATAGGATGAGATATTCTTAGACAATATATACAATTTCTGCAGGTTCCGCATTTCTATCGGTTTCACGCTGCTCTCGATACTATCAATGCCACATGCACTAAGAGATCAAAAGTGTCCGGACACTTTTCATGGAGGGGGCTTGCACCACTGGTTTTGTGTGGCACTATCACGGCACAGGCCTATGTTGTTGTTTTAAATACTCTCTTTCTTCCCACTGTTGAAGAGCAATTAGGTGGTGGCGATTGCATCTTTCAACACGATCGAGCACCTGTTTATACTGCACGACCTGTGGTGGAGTGGTTACACGACAATAACAACCCTATACTGGACTGGCCTGCACAGAGTCCTGAATTTAATTCTATCGAACACCTTAGGGATGTTTTGGAACGCCGACTTCGTGTCATGACTCGCCGACCTATTTCGATACCTCTCCTCAGTGCAGCACTATGTGAAGAGTGGGCTGCCATTCCCCAAGTAACCTTTTACCACCTGATCGAAAGTATGCCTGCGAGACTGAAGCTGTCATCAAGGTTAAGGGTGGACCAATACTCTCTTGAATTCCAGGATTACCGATGGAGGGCGCCACGAACAAGTACGTCATTTTCACCGCGAGTCCGAATACGTTTGATCACATTGTGTATATTTCACTGATTGTGGCCATTTTTGAGACGTATCGCTTAGGAGGCTTAGATTCCACTGTATTATACTATTTACGGTTTCTGCGTACACCGTGGTTTGCGCAGACTGATGCGGTTTATTTGCATAATTATGAATTCAAGGTTCGCTCTCGCAGCAAGAACTAGAAGTACAGTTAATAGCTGCTTGATTGCGATTAAGATTGTTTCTGATGTGTGAAGTGAAAACATTCATTTAACGTCTCGCCGAGGTCTTCAAGTTCTGTGTACCTAATTGTGGAGAGATGTGGGTGTACATTGAAGAGTGAAAACGTGTCTTGTTAGGTTTGGTTTGTGTTTTACTTATACCAGTATTTTACGTACCGTTATTGGCAGTGATTCGATGAAGTTTCAAATCAGAGACTTTAGTCACGTAGCTTTCTCAAGAGTAAAAACAATTTTTAATATTTTTGAGACTACGCCGAAAAGCGAAAAACTAACTGTCAAAGAATATTGGATCATTGCTTCAAATATTTTGAAGGGAGTGTTGTGGATTGTTCCAAGAAATTCCTCGATAATACTGAATAAATATCATTGAAAATATCAACATTAATTGCATTGTTTTTTTATTTTTATTTGATATAGTGTTAGTACAATGGAAGTTACCTTTATACATTTTTAAATAAATAAATACCTTTCATTAACAACTTTCACTCTTAGAATGGAAATAGAAGGATAGGGAAGAGTGTGGTAACACGAGAGAGTTCTCGCACGGATACACGGAGGTAGTAGGGGAAAACTTGTGCCATGGCACAACACAAGGAACAACAAACTTTTTAAATTAGGTAAACTAAAATAGCTTGAAATAAATGAACAACAAAAATCAAAACGCACTAGCTTACAACACTACGCACTAGCTACAACACTTAATTTAAAAAAGCAACCAAATTTAAAATTAAAGAAAGAATAGCGCAAGTCATTTGACAACTGCCAACGATCACAATCCAGACGCACGATTTAAATGTTGAAGGTATTTGGAAGTTGGTACATCAATGCCCAGCTGTAAACTCATAATGTAAATAATACAGAAGTTTGATATTAAACTTAAGATGTCGGTTCGGTAAGATATTGAATACGTAAACATCGTTTGAGCAACATTCCCATGTACCGAAGCGAAGTCTAAAGCTATTGAATTCTAAGTCACAAACGGTATTTATTACTTAGAGATGAAAATATTAGTTTTATTTTTTTGGCTCGGGATTGATTTTCGTACATAAATAATTTTTCAATTTTCGCACTCCAGCAAGCTGGCGCTCTGCCTCTCCAAAACCCCCTCTGTTCCTCATAACAAATCCAGGAAAGTTAGATAATACTGCAAGGATCCTGTATTTTCATATGGAAAATATTACTAGGCTTTCTCAAGAGTAAAAATATTTTCTAATATTTTTGTGACTATCAAGGAAAGCGAAAAAGCTAACTGCCAAGGAAGATTACTTCAAATGTTTTAAGGAAGTGTGAATTGTTGGATGAACGTATCTCTAGAATACTGAATAAATCTTTACTGAAAATTTATTTCCAACATCTGTTTTCATTTTTATTTTTGTTTCATATTCTGTAAGTACGAAGTTACATTTATACATATTTCAAGAAATAAACACGTTTCATTAACAAATGTCCTTCTTAATGTAAAAGACAGAGAAATGGATATTTAATGGGTGAGGATTAACATGCAAGAGTTTTCACTAGTTTTTTGTTTTGTTTTTTTTTGTTTTTTTTATATTTCAAATTATCACGCACAATATCTTTCAGTAACATACAAGGTCTGTCCCAAAAGTAAGTTGAATGACCTTACGCCCCCGAAGCAAGCCACTAGCAAGGCGCGCCAAGTGACGTGAATGGTTGTGTGGGGTTTAGGGAAGCCAAGGACAAACACATCAGTTGTCTGCAGGCTCTTTCACAGTGCGCATCGCTGCTAGTTTGAACCCTTGTATTTGTGACGCGTCGGAATTTTAAGATGCCACGTTTCAAGGACCGGCGTACGCAATAAAATTTTGTGTTGCACTCAAGAAAACGGGCGCTGAGACCGTTGCCATGGTAAGAGAAGCTTATGGCGATAGCACCATGTCCAACAATATGATTTACCGACGTCACAAGATGTTTCGAGAAGGCAGAGAGGACGCCGAGGATGAAGACCGCTCTGGACGCCCGTCAACGTCACATTCCGATCAAAACGTGAAGAAAGTGAGGGACATGCTAAACTCAAATCGACGCCTGAGTATTAGAATGCTGGCAGATGAGTGTAATATCCCTAAAAGTACTGTGCAACGCATTGTTACCGCAGATTTGGGCATGCGGAAGATCTGTGCGAAGATGGTCCCCAAGGTGCTTTCCGATGAACAGAAGGCTGCTCGTGCAAGGATTTCGGGTGACCTCTTGGAGCAGTGTGAAAATGATCCGAATTTTTGGGATAATGTGATTACGGGTGAAGAAACATGGGTTTTCGAGTATGACCCGGAGACCAAAAGACAAAGTGCTGAGTGGTACACGCCAGCTTCCCCGCGCCCGAAAAAGGCGAGAATGAGCAAGTCCCGTGTAAAGGCCATGCTCATCGTGTTTTCCGACAAAAGAGGCATTGTCCACTCAGAGTTTGTGCCACAAGGACAAACAGTGAACAGTCATTTTTACTTGCAAGTCCTGAAAAGGCTCCAAAGCAGAGTCAAACGCGTCAGGAAGGAGATCGCCAGCACTTGGCGTCTTCACCATGACAACGCGCCGTCGCACACCTCCTTCATTATTTGAGAGTACTTAGCCAAACGCGGTGTGGCAACATTGCCCCAGCCGCCGTACAGCCCCGACTTGGCACCACTGGACTTCTTTTTGTTCCCGAGGATCAAGAAGGACACAAGGGCCACCATTTCGCGACTTTGGAAGCCGTCAAAGAAGCAACGACGAGGTGCTTGAAGGAGGTCTCCGTCGACGCCTTCCAGGGTGCGTTCAGCGACTGGGAAAAACGCTGGCGCAGGTGTTCCGACGCGGAAGAAAGCTACTTTGAAGAATTTTAGTTACTTGTATATTTATCTGCAATAAATCTTTTTTCTTGGACTTATTCAACTTACTTTTGGGACAGACCTTGTACGTAACATAGGGTCGCAACGATTCGCTGTGTTTGATTAAAAGCAGACTCCTAACAAGTCAGTTTTGCATTCTGATTTCGTAAGTGGATTCGTTATTTTTTCTACCACTCAGAGTTTCTGAGTAATGTTCGATTGATTGCATTTCAAATGAGCGCGGGCAATAGATTTCAATAACTTACGATACATCGATTACAATATACAGGGGCCAATCGGTACTGTTTGAAGGTAAATTCATCGTTCTCAAGCCCAAGTTGCTCTGTGACATCTAGCAAGAACTGTGTCTCAAATATTGTAACGTGCATCCAATATGTGGGCACAGCTAGTAGAAAATGGCAAGTTCTTCTGGAAGATGGGAATGAGATCCGGATTTGGTCATACATATAACACTAAATCTACGTTTGCAGTAAATATCCGAAGGGAAAACATCACCTCGTTTAAAAGAAAATAGTATCACGCTTACTTCGGCATTGAAGGGGTGAAATTAAATCGTGGCCAGTTACCCACAGTGTTTGTCACATAGTATATGATGCAGGTTTGAAAAATGGTATCACGGAAAGTAGAATTCTTTATTGTTTGGTATTTCAATGATATGCAGAGGAAAGGAGAACCATGTAAACGATTGTTGCTTTCGCATGGTGAAAGTGTACAGAATGTTTTGTCAGCTAAAAGCCCCACATCGTCAATGTTACATTTCTATATCAAACTCACCACATAGCCTACCTTCTACATCATATTCAGATAATTCAGTCCGCAATGATAATGAATTGGACGTTTCTGATTCCCCCAAAGAAAAGAGAACACCACTAGTTTAATCAAGAAGAATTTAGTGATTTGGTATGAGATCTCTCAAAGGAAAGGGAGAAGGTTTAGGCTCACGGTTGAAAGAAAAAATATGCTCACTCCGGGCTCGTTTTGCTGCTATCGAAAGGGAGAAGAAGAGCTTCTTTATTATTTCACGAAAAAGGTCAGCATGCACTCCATAACAACATTCAGGTTTTACTTTAAACAATTTGGATTAACATGTGCCAGTGATATAATGGAGGTTGTTTATAGACAGCGAAACGAATCATTAAATCTGATCTCCTTTATGTAGGAAATCAATATGCCTCAGTGTCAATAACACATTCTGTTCAATTGAAACGAGGAAAATGGAAGATCTGCTTAAAAAATTAATTATAAAGAACATCAATGGGTTGTTTTCGGGGTCTTGAAAGTTATTGGAATGTTGGCATTACTATTAGGGTATATGTAATTCCCCTTAATGTGAATTGGATAGCAGGGCTCGTGAATTGCACTTGGTCGAAAGGTAATGATCAATACACTGCATCCCGGAGATAAAACTATCTTAAGAATTTTGGTAAATCGTGAAATTACTTCTGCCACCACTTCATAGCAAGCTTGGTGTAACGAGTTTGTCAAGGCTCTGGATAGGAATGGCATCTTTTTGGGACCACAAATGAGAGATCTGATTAAAGATTAATTCTTGAGAAGTTTAAAGAGTGGTGAAAGACTGTCCTCGTCAAGTTTCAAAACTGCCTCAGGTAATGTTTTTAGGAAATAAAAAAATTAGTTTTCGGAACCATGATGGATGAAATGCTAATTCATAAAATTATAAATATAGAACAAAACCACATAAAATAGCTAATCAAATAGCAGCACCAACACTGCTCAAAGGACAACAAATTTAATACTGTCTTGTAATCAATTTTAATAAATTAAACATTTTAACAAAAACTGTGACCATGAATAATACAAAAATCTACTATAATATACAGAGCAGATGATACCAATATACAGTACAACAGTTCTTTGCTTACGACGAACTAAGTAGCTGTTCCATACCTCAAGACGATAAAAATAGCATATCAACACAAAGTCGATTTGTGTGTGAATTCGAAAATATTAATAAGGATGTTTTTGTTAAAGATGTATTTCCCCCCCCCGATTTCCTAGTTATCTAACGAACCAAGGTACCTCTTACACGGCGGAACGCTGCATAGTTTTCTTTCAATTTCTGCGCACATTCGATATTGAATATATAGATTTCTTTTCCCAGAAATTTTGATACTGCAATTGTGATCTGAACGTTGCGTTACATTTTTACTTATTACTGTAATAACTAAATTGGAATTAAATATTCACCCATACCAATGTTATGAACGAACTGAAAACAAAAAAATTAAGTAGTATTCGTTTCTGTGTGCACAATTACTGGAGCAAAAACGCGGAGAACTCCAAATGATAGAGAAATTAGTCTTAAAATTGAAATGGGAAGACATGCTTTATTTTTAACGACAAAAGACCTTAAAATGGTTATTTATTCATTGGAGAACGTGCCGAGAGAACGTTTCGCTAACAGGTTGTTTGCATCATTATGTACTAAAAAATATGCACACATTATTCAAAGACCAACATATTCACAAAATTCTTTTGATATTGTGACTGCGCAATTTAAGCATCCTATGTAGTTCTCTGGACTGTCCACCTTTCATTTTGTATTGACTACATACCCCTAGAATATGAATAGTAAATCAAATAAGAGAAAATTATGAACTCTAGATATTAGAAATAGTACTATTTAATGTATAATATAAAGACTTTGAATGAATTGACTCTCACACACTGACATAATATAATTCACCAATCTTACACCTTGTTAACCCAATCGACTCGTGTAAAAATGTCCTACACGGTAAGCTAATCAGTAACGCTTGTTTAACCAGCCAGTCTCTTCCCGGGACATTTCAAAATAACAGAGCGACGCAAGACAAAACGGAACAGTGACCGCGGGCCAGGCGGGGGCGATTACCTCGCCAGCAACAGACGCCCCGGTCGCCGAGGTGCAAAACGCGAATTCCCACCCCATCAGGGCTGCCAGGAAATTGCGAGCGCTTCCACGAACATGCTCCGCGCGCGGATTATCGCATGTGTGGGTGGGGGGAGGCACAGGAAGGGGGAGGAAATGGAGACGAGAACAGCACCGTCCGAGTTCTCGGAAAGCGCCGGGGGGTGCGGCGCAGGGGCAGCGCCGTTCGCACAAGTGCAAGTGAGTGCGGCCACCGCAGCCGTGGACCCCCTGCGGGGGGGGGGGGGGGGGGTGCCGGGATTGTGGGGATGGCGGGGTTTTCCGGGGGATTGTGTGGTTGACGGGTCTGGGGAGGGATGCGGGGGGAGGGGGCGTGGAGAGGTGGGTGTGTCGCGGTCGCGCTAAGTGTATCGACAACGAGCAAAAAATCGCACGTATGAACTCGATGAACCTGGGCAGTTAGTGATGGCCGATGAGAGGAAATCACTTGAAATAATACATTCGATTTTATGCTCGAATTTAACGGATGGAGTACAATTTTTTAATTAAATTGCCGGTCAAAAAATAGACTCGGTGTCTCTATGTTCGAATGTGATACTCCATCCATCTCTTCCTTGAACCAATGATGCAAAAATGTTGTCATGGTCAATGCAGTATTAAAAAATTATCTTGAAATGTGATCATCAAGTTCCCTGTATAATATTCATTTCTGAATTGTATGACAACTAAACTGTTGTTATTGATTTCCATGTAGACGGTTTGTAAAGTATTTACATAAATTCAAAATAATATACACACACACGCACATTTCAATACGGTTTGCGCACATTACCCAGCATCAAAAGGCAAAAACTGTAAATTAAAATTTGTATTATTTTCCATTTCTGCCTCTAATCGTATGAATAGTAAAAACAATATTCATAATAGTTTTAACGCAGATATCTTCCTTACAAGGAATAGCATGTAAATTTTAAAATGTTAAGTATTAAGTACTGAAGAAAAAACAAATAGAGCCTAATATGAAGAACAAAACCCATAAAAACAAACGCGCTCCTTCTTTCGAAAACAAATTTGTCGAGCTGCAGCTTCATTATTCCATCCTCTTGCCACGTCAAAAATCAGGCAATTTTCAAGAAGGCGCACAGCTCCAGGGAAATAATGAGCATTCACCGACTCCGAAGAATCCAGCCTGATCCACGATTTCCGGGCCGCGCCAGGAGAATCAAGAACGGAAATTTCGCCGCCTTCGTCCCCCAGGATATTGCGCTAAACAGTCCCGTCTGCCGGAGCAGAGGCGAGTATTTCCTGTACCCGGGGCTCGCAATAGATTATAAACTTCGTTAAAAGCGGCAACGCGCCTTCGCTCCAGCAACAAGTGCAAAAGCCCCGACGGCGACGCCGCCGCCACCGCCGCCACCGCCGCCCTCGCGGGAGGTTGCTTAATAAGATGTGACCGGCGCCAGAAGGGATGGGAGGTCCTCGCGGCAACCTCCCAGGGAAATGAGACAAGACGAGAGAGGGAGGCGGAGTGGCTGAAATAGAGAGGGATGATCTGGAGAAACTAAAGGTGCTGTCCTTTTTGCTTTGTTCTGAGGAGGAATTTCGCAACCTTAAAAGGTGAGTAAAAGCCGCTCTTGAAAGTTTCATGAGAAGTGTTCTGATACAAAGGCATATTGTGAAGGAGATCATCCGAAAGAACTTTATGCACAACGCAGTGGCCAGTATATCTTCAGACACCACCATGCGGGCCTTGAAGGTGTCCTGGATTATAATGTAGCACAAAAAGTACCCGTAATTCAACGAAATTTAAATTGAATGCACCTAGGCAGTAGTGAATTAACTCAGCAATTACGTAGGAAATCGGAAATGTACTAGTGCTAACAGAATACTGCCACAAAAAATCAAAGTGAGAAAAAACGGGTTTCAAAGAAGAAATTTTGTGTCTAAACTTATTCACCGCAATTTTGACACTTTTAGTTAACATTTTTCATTCAGACATCCGAAAAGAAGAAAATCAACATAAATACTCACGTTGGAAAGCTAGTTAAACACATTCATCTATAATGTCTAAAATGATTTCGAAAGACCCAATTTATACATATCAATTACATTTTTATTTCTGTATTAATTTTTATTTAAAAATGTATTTAATTCTGTTTTAGCAAATATACACGTATTACTTCTGGAATTATATATTGCCTAGAAAGTAGCTTTTTCAATCTAGCTTTAGAGAGGTTAATTATTGAAGTTCAACCAGTCGAAATTTGGTACGTAACTTTCAGACAAAATATGCTTGACTTAAAATTAGTTTAAATGCGTAATTTCAAGTGTTGTTGCCTTCTCCGTGGACACCCTACATATGTACATACCTGTACACACCTCACTAAACAAATAAATACACTTTTGCAACAAGATGTGGCAGTAGATTTATGAAATAAATCAATACTTAAACCTATTACTTTACAGCTTTAAAAACTCTCTTCAGTTTCGTATTTTATCTCGTCATATATCACCGCCATTCAGTAAGGGACGGAGTAACGCAGCTCTCTTCTCTCAAATTGCATCAAATGAGACTAATACAAGATTTTCACACACCCATATTCTCGGATTATGAACACAAATAGAAATCATAAACATCAGGGTAAGAAATATAACTCTGTTAACCAATTGTCAGATCCGTACTTTATGAAGGAATCGCCTTTGTTTCACTCGTACATCATGTTGGAAGTGCCAACGCAATAAAACTCGGTTCCGTCTCCTTTCGAGTTACAGCTCCTAGTCGAGCCGCCACCGTTCGCCGCTCCTGTCTTCTTCCTTCCCTGTCAAGAACTTGCTACAAATGGAAACATCTTGAGACCTACAAGCTAGACCAATGTAGAGAATTCACAAGAAATGTGGAGTCAATAAATAATCAATATAATCTCAAAATATATCATTGATATATTTTAAATCAAACTAGATCATTAATATAATCTAACTCAAAACAGATCATTGACATACTCAAACTTAAAATATCTACCTCTACCTAATACAAAATTATTTCGTGGCTCTTTTGCGCACTGCATTAAACTGGTATCGATCTCAAAATACTCTAGATTTTACTGCCAGTGCTTTTTGCAAGTTGCAACTTTCAGTTCAAGTTTTAAGTATTTCTCTTGTAGCCACCTTGCAGTAATATACCAATAATGACGTCGGGATTCTAGATTTAGATACTGAATGAAATTTTATGTCCCTACTCTAGTCCAAGTTTGAGACTATTAATCGTAATAAGACCACAAAACGGATTGAATAAAAATCATTTAAATTATACCACACATAAATTCAAAGCAGAAGATCTTTAATTCGCTATCTTCTAAAATTATTTTTTGTTTCATTTAATTTATTTTTCCTTTCATTAATATTCACAACCACTAAGTAAATCTAGAGTATAGACAAAACCCTGCCGGGCGTAGTTACAATAGCTTTATGAGTTTTGAAGAGGCAACGGCAGAATTTTTACGTCATGTAATGTATAATAACTGATCCGGATGGCCGAGATCGCTAAGGCTGTGGTGACCTCGAGCCAGAGGATCGCGGGTTCAAGTCTCGCCTCGGGCCTGGTTGTACTTGTGTTCGTTCTTTCACTCATCATCACCCTATTCCTTTATTGAGTATTCCCAGCAAAAACGCAGGCGGCCCTTACCCTTAATGGGATCTTAGTCGGCTAATAAACGTAAAAAGTTTTGCACATTTTAGTGTTCCAGGACTCTAAGGACAGATTGCCAGGCCTGACATAGCAGCGCACCTACTTCTGCTGTAAGCAGAGGCAGCCAGAACGGGAGCAGCGAAAGCCACTTGCCCCAGACCCCGTCGTAATTACGAACCCGGATGTTTTTTCAATCAAAACAATCTATTAACTTCTAACACAAATTAACGACTTATTTTTGTTGGGCAGATAAATGAATTGTGTTTATGTATTAGAAGGGATGGAAAAACTTTTGTTTAAATTTGAAATAAAGGGCTGCAGGGATCTACTTGCTTAGACCTCCTGTTTTCTCTGGGCGCATCGGGCTGTCAGTAGTGTACTGCAATGAAAACAGCTCACGTAGTGTACGGGAGGACACGAAAATATCAAAGCAAACTAGCGAACTTACGGGGAAACCTTATTGCCGCCGAACCGTGTAAACGCACGAAAAGCAGGTTTACAAACTTCTTAGAAAGTAAGATGATAGGAGTTGCACAGAGTCGAGCAACAACCAGACAGGCAGCGCTGTGCGTCTTTGAAGGGAGGTCCTTGTTTCCGAACACACAAACGCTTCGCAGAGAGCAACGTGGCTTGGGCAAAGGCAACAAGCAGGTCTGCGTGGAGGGCGTGTTTACGCGAGGCAACGCCGTGCTCTGTAATAACGCCTCGCATGGGGACGTCTCGTCCAGCGGATATATTTACGTCACTATTTATATCTCCCTTAGGGATTGCAGCAGCTCTCTAACGCAGGTTGGCGTTTCATATTTTATGCGTTGAATCTCGCTCTAGCCGTTTTGTTACGTTACGTTTACTAGCAGGCACAGATGGATTTTCTGGACTACACATGGCAAATTTTAACAGAATACCATAACTATTTTTTTTAATTCTATATAAGTTATATGATGGGGGAAAATTCAGACATCACAAAAAAACAAAAAATAGGGCATTTATTTAAAACTAAGTTTTATTGTAAACAGTACTTGGCAAATGGGTGGGTGTAAATGATTCGGAAAGAACGGTTGAAAAATTTCATATTTTCGGTTATAAATTCCTACATTCTCGAACAAAGCAGAAAGTATATTGATAGCATATGAAACACCCAAGGAGCCCTTAGTTTGTTGACCATAAGGAAAATTGAAAAGACAGCTTTTTTAATGAAATTCTACCTTGAGAGCTACAACGATCGTAAAGAAAATAGTCGTCTTACTTCGGGACTATGATCACTGAAATTAATTATAATATTTATTTCAAAAATGTGCATGCTTTATCAACTTTTACACTTATCTTTTTCATCATCATCATGATCATGATCAACTCCAGGGATTAAAACAAACCGTTTGCCCCGGTCTCAAGTGTTTTAATGCTGAATTAAAATTGATCACTCCTGCGTTTCACCGTTCACTCCATCATCTTATTAATTTTATACTATGGATCACGTTTTAGTCACTGAATCAAAGAACTAAGGCAGCTACGTTCTCCGCTAGCAATTCGCATCTAGTTTTCTAATCAGTTATTCTTAGAGGTCCCGAATTCTGAGTATTTTGCTTTATGGCAAAGGAAATCGAGATGGGCAGATAACATTCTAATTTATCACGAGTCTTCCTAAATATGAACGTCATTCCACGAACAGGTTAAGTGGGATTGTAAAAACATTAACCAATTTTTACCGTCATTAGACTACTCCCACCGATTTGTTCTATAATAGAAACACTTTACAAACTACCATAAAACTATCAATTCATTATAATCATTACTACCACAGTAAAGAATTATTTACATATTATTGTAACATTATCACAGAAAACTATTTTAACATTATCACGGTCACTGTTAACAGAAGATTATTCCTTAGTCCAAGGTGACTATACCACGGAAACCGAGCTGTCACATTGTTCCAATAAGTTGCTGATAAAATCCAGTTCTGCATATGTTCACGATTAAAAAGTTTGAAAATTGCAAAACATTTGGGGCGAGCTAATTATAACAATGCACGTTTTCCGATATGTATGTCCCAATTGAATGATCATGATAGCTTTAACGGTCTAAACCAACATTCGCTTCGATATTTGCTTAACAGTAACTATCATTTGGGATTTAGAAAAAAAAACACAATTATCATCACAGTCGAGTAAGCACCATTAGCATCGAGTCAAGTATTATGTCAATGAACTATTACAGAAGCTCTTTATTAGTGATTATTTAGAGTACATTAGAGGAATAGGAGAGGGAGAGGCGATAATGCATGATGCATAAGCCCAGGAGCAATTACCGGAAGTGTGAGCACTTCGCCAAACGCAATGGGTACGGGAGATGAAAGGTACATTGTCAGCGGATACTATAGACAAGGAGGCTTCGCTCGCGTTAGGCGTTTTGTACCCACCAGATTTGTGGGAGAGCGAACAAGCACCATCTGCATTACGGCGAGCGAACAATAGATACGCAAACACGAGAGGTACGACGTTCAGATGCAACGAGGAGGAAGAGAAGGGGGCAGAATGAAAGAGAGAATGAAACGAGGATCACTGATACTCTTTTATTGAAAGAATCGTTATCCGTTGTCAATGTCAAGTCGAGAGTCAGCGTACATAGCAGAAAATGGGTATTGCGTTTTTTCTTCTTTTTTTATATCATTTTTTACATTTCTTTAAATCACTTTGAACTACTACTCAACTACAAAGCCAGGGTTGTAAATATACACTTGCTCAAACAAGTGACACATTTACTAGAAAGTATTGGAAGGGGAAGTTTATGCTTATTTCAATGTAAATTGAGTACATCATAGGTCCTATAAATACTTCCATCATACTAGAAAAACTTGCATCATTCTCGAAAAGCTTGCATGCTACTAAATACTTTCTTTTTTCAAAATATAGTTGATAATTATTTATCTAGGTTTTTAACTCACGAAACTCACGTATGTTAGACATTTTATCATTATTTCCATTCGGATTACTACCATAAAATATTGTTCGCAGTAGGGACGTACAGAAAACACGAAATAAGTTGAAATAGGAGGGTAGAAAAGAGAAAAACGGCCGACGCTCGTTCCAGGAGAGGCCCCGTCGCCACAAGCACGCCATGGGCACAAAGCAGTCGTCAGGGACGACGCCGCACAGCACGAGACCGGCGCATACCGGGTGGCATCACTCAAGGTCCGAGCGCAGGTGCGCAAACGCCACCTAAAAGATGGCGCCGGCGGCCGCAAGGTTCACTCGGCCTAACTCTCTGCAAGCGACGTCCCAGCTGCGACCCGAAAAAACAAATGGATGAAAAATCGGAACGCGTTTGCGGCGAGCCCGGCTTCCGATGAAATATCTGTCCAAATGGAGGATAATTTATCGTGGATTTGATTGATTGAATCGCTGACTGACCGAAAAATGAATAGGAGAGTTTCAATACAAGTTTTTCCCCCTTTCCACCCAAACCAAATACTATTCTATCCCTATGATTTGGGGAACAATGTTTCATTGTTTTCAAAATATGAGATAACGATACATCTCTTATATATTTTGTAAACAATTTTCTGACGAACTTATACTAAATCCAGGCAACCTTCATAATTAAAGAGGAAATTCTATTTTAAGTTCAGCTAATTAATTTTAACAAATGAACGAAGTATGTCGTTAAATCTTGGAGGATAGTGTTTAACTCGGGTTTGCATGTCCCCCCCCTCTCTCTCTCTCTTTCTCTCTCTCTCTCTTCTCTCTCTCTCTTCTCTCTTCTCTCTCTCTCATCTCTCTCTCTTCTCTCTCTCTCATCTCTCTCTCTTCTCTCTCTCTCATCTCTCTCTCTTCTCTCTCTCTCTTCTCTCTCTCTTCTCTCTCTCTTCTCTCTCTCTCTTCTCTCTCTCTTCTCTCTCTTCTCTCTCTCTTCTCTCTCTCTTCTCTCTCTCTCCTCTCTCTCTCTTCTCTCTCTCTTCTCTCTCTTCTCCCTCTCTCTCTCCTCTCTCTCTCTCTCTCTCTCACGAACCCTCAAATTGATATAAAATATTTCATTTCCCTCATTCTCTTTAACAACTTCAACTTCGTAAACAATATTCGCCCACCAGTATTTTTTTATTTTTTTTTTATTTTGATAACATAAGTATATGCAACGTATTGTTATAAAACATGATAAAAAAGCAGACAAAGAATATTCGTCAGTTATGAGACTTGATTTTGTGAACACATCAATTCTATGCGTATTAGTACCGTTAGTATAATGAAGTAGTAGTAACTGGGGAGAGGTTGAGTTTCTCCCTAGTTGGAAGGTGACCGACCTACACGTCGGCTTCCTACTCGAGGTATCTATTCAGCAGGGTATTTCCTACTCGAGGTATCTATTCAGCGGGCCAGCGCCCCAGCCGGGAAAGGTTTAAAACTTCCGACTGGACTCCCGACATGTGTGGTGTACCTAAGTGTTAGGATACTGATTTAGTGATCGCCAGGTATATATCGGAAAAACATGTCAGAAAAACATTCTCATTCCCTCGTGTACCTCCTCTGAACCTTGCTCCTCCCCTTGCTCCCTGAAGCTACAACATCGCATACTTTCTTGCATTATTGGGAACGGTTACGTAATATCATAATATAAGAATTTCTACCCTACTAACACTTCAGCCATCACAATTTTTTTAAAGTTGGAACCATTTTTGAGAAAAATTTGGAAACGTAGAGGCTTAATTTCAAGTATTCTCAAAATCAAAATATTCATTTCACATTTTCAGGGCTTCAAGTCGGCTACACCGATGGGGAATATTAAGTTTGAAGAAAATAATCTAAAGGGTTTAGGTACTAGCGTTGGGCAGTCACGCTAAACCGAAAGGTAGTCTCAGTGATGAATACATAGGGATACATATTTCTTTAAATGGTATGGACATTTTAAAATTTCTTTGTTAACGCATTTTGTCTCGGCGAAATAAAAAGAGTTCGCAACGTCTCTGTCAGAGATTTAATATTGTTCTCAAGCTTGGGGTGCCTTCATTAATTACGTCTCCGAAACACACACAAATGCATCTCTGGAGTCTCAATCCCAACGGGGGGAAGACGAAAGTTTTTAATGAGTCTCGCGAGATAAAGAACAGGGAACATTGCCAAATTTTACAGGTGAAAAGGCACCTTTCTACGTTGGAAAGATCAAGGGCACTTGAGAAGCTGCAGAGAACTATTCTTAACATTCTTATCTGACGTATTTGTTGAGATATAACCAACAAATATATTGTTTAACATTTAATAACAAATTGAAAAATATGCGAAAACTTTAGAACCTCTGGAGCACAGAATGAGGATGGAAGAGTACGTACGTACGTGTGCAAGTTCGTTTGTTAACATAAGCGTATCACTCGAAATATGACATATTTGTTTTTCCCTTTGGTAATTAAGCATTTCCCCACTCCCAGGTGTCTAGTACCATGAAATTTTAATCGAGCATTAAAGATTGCCTAGGTTATCCTTCATCGAACGTCACGTATTCTGTGCAGTAAATATTACTGCGAAAACTATACTAATTAAAAAAACGATCGCTTTGTTTTTATCTTTAAAATAAGTTTCATATTAAACTTAACTGTTGTCAAACTTCTGATGCTTAGTCAACATACCTAATATTTGTACGTGCAACACACATTATCAGCGGCTCTGATCAGTAGTTTCCCGTGGTTTCTCCGATCAACACCAAGCGAATGCCGAAGCAATACCCCAGCAAACGGGCCACGGGCAGCGCGCTATCATACCTTCTTCTTCGGTCGAGAGCTTAGAGCTTGTCCCGGCTGGGGCGCTGTGGGGTGCCCCGCTGGTGGGAAATATCTGATTGGGGAAATCTCCGCTAGTCGACGAGTAGGATGGCGCAGGATCTGACCATCCAGTGGGGGAAGGTGACCACCACTGCCCGAGGAAATACACGCACTGCACTTACGGGAATAACGGACAGCGATCATACCTTCCTCTTCCTTCATCTTCAACCCTTGCTTACACACACATGTACTACACTATCACACACGACGGAAGACCGGTCGAGAGCTTAGAGCTTGTCACGGCTGGGGCAGTGCCCCGCTGGTGCGGGGTATCTGATAGGAGAAATCTCCGCTAGCTGACAGAAGGATGGCGAAGAATTTTACCATCCAGTGGAGGAAGGTGACCGCCACTGCTCGAGGAAATAAATGTATACACTTACTTAGCCGTTAACGTGCCAGGGATCATCAAATACTTAAACAATTTCGAGTTCCAGGAAACGGAAATAGTCCAGGTTGTATTCTGATTATGAGTAACCCACTGAAACATTATATCCTATAATGAAATTTTATTTTAATTCTTAATTGTTTTCCATTCATTTTCATCTACTGTATTTAAATAATTAATTTGTAGTCTCTTCTGAAATATATTTATATCCTATTTTTGCTTGAGCGGGCTCAAAAACACTTAAAAACCACATGCCCCTGCTTTCGTGATACAGCTTCAGACACAATTTAACACTTTGCAGTCCTAAAAATTCTCAGAGGACAAACGCAGTCATTACACGATTTTCATATTCTTTTTCGCAAAAGATAACGTTAAGAATCGAGGTAACAGATCGAACAATAAAGCAGCAGCAATCCTGAGACTACGAATGCATGCTGCGTAGCAAACAACCGGGAACGCCCATTTGTTGGGTACGCAAGGCAATATCGGACAAAGGCGGCTGTAGAGGAACATGGCGCTGGGAGGGCGCAACATCTCGGGAACGGAGACGGCCAGGGAAGGCGCAGCTCAGCACGGCACCGAGGACAACTGACGGCTGCGTCGCGCCGCATCACAATGAATGATGAATGGCCACGAGTGCCGGCGTTAGAGCGCGCTGCGGTTTGCAGCTTTCGAGGGGTTAGAGAGGCGTTCCTCAAGGCGCCGAAGCGGGCCTCGGGCCTCGAGATGCCTCTTCGCTCTTCCCCTACAGACAGTTATCCCCGCGCGCGCGCTTCGTCTCTGTCGATAAGAAGGATCTTGCCCTCTGAGGACAGGAGCGATAAGAGGAGATAGCGGAGCCCAAAGTTCATGGAGCAGCAACGTAGCCAGATAGGGATTCAAATTCCTCCGCGGCATTTCCATAATCCGCCATATCTTATCTTAGTTTCTGTAAATAACTTTAAAAAAAGGGAATTCAATTAATTATTAGCTGGAATAAATGTCCTAACTTCGACAATTGTATTTTCACATTTAATACGTAATAAACATCCCGAATCAAATTGAGTTTTAAAAAACTTTTTTGGTAATTTCAGGTTTTTTTCAGCAATAAAAACGAAACTCTTTCCAATTCCTTTTTTGTTTTAAAAAATTGAAAATATTTAGGTTTGACATACGGTACGAAGATCACCGATTTGAAATCCATCTAGTTTTTACAACTGAAAGAATTGAAAATAAATGCAACCCACTGTTGTTTATTACACTACGAGAGTAATCCTCCGAGTAACGCTACTATCACAAACAAGCCACTTCAATCGCCAATCCCACGATCTCCATTAGCTCGCATATGCCTTCCTCGTATCTGACCATCGTTCAGAATACCAAATTGAAAGCCGCACCCCGGGAAGAACAGAGGCGACGGCGACGGCGGCGGCGGAGGTGACTGCGGCAAAGAGACCGACGCAGAGTCCGTAATGACCCGAAAATCAATCCTGGGGGCGCGCGACCCGCCCTCGCCCGCGTCGAGAGCCGTTCATTAGACCGGAACGTAATTAGAGACGCGTCAAAACCGCCGGCTTACTCCGCTCCCGGCCACGTGCCGCCAGCGCAGCGGGCGGGCTGGGAAACGCCACCCCGAGATGGCGCCCGGCGGATTATTCCCTTTGTCGTTTCACACACAGTTCTAATTGCAATTAGCCCACTTATGATTCGTGTTAAGTGTCATTGGACATCTCACTAATGAGTCATTTCATTTTGGTGAAGAACTAACAAACATCGTTTTCTTCTCATTAGTCGCAAATGTTTTTTTACTACCCAACTAGACCAACCCCAGTTTATTGATACATTGTGAATCAATTTGCATTTTTTCGACGTTTCATACTTCCGTTCTGATTTGAGGATGCCCAAGCTGGATCGTCCTTCAGGCTTTTGATACACCATTACTTCACTTCACTTCATTGCATTTTATTTGTTTAAAGCCGTATTCCAATAAATACGGCTTTGAATATTTTTAATTATTTCATTAGAGAAAGCAAATAACGCGAGGACACGTTTACTCAATACGACATTCGGCGTGGATGCGTGACTGTCATACGTGCCTGTTAGTATTTTCATGCACCTTCTAATACCCCTATACACCTATAAATACAGCACAAAACGTCCTTCTGCAAATTGAATTTGTAGATAGAATACAGATAGGCATGACGCAATACACACGTGTGATTACAATTGATATTTCATATATGAGAGAGAAATTTAAAAATGGTAGAACTTCAGACGCACCAACGCTGCATACGCAACGCAACGTGTTATTATTGCGAATATGATATTGAGCATACAGAGCTGGTGAAGACCGTCATTACCCTTCCTCGTATTTTCTCTCATAAAAAAACAACAGAAATTCCAATGCTTTTAGACTTATCTTTACCTCAATTTCGCAACGCACTGGGTTTTATTTAGGTAAAATTCACATTTGATAAAATTCAACATCTCATTCTCTTTATTTCCGCACAATTCCAGTTGATCCCAAAAGAAAGTAACTACCATACAAGTCCATTGATATGCTTCGCCAGGAAGAGATATATTCTTAATATCCCAAAACAGTTGCTGGAAAGTTCTTGTAACAAGAAAGATCTTATTCACAGCGAGATGAATATCGAATACACTATTAACTCTTCTCTCCTCATCGACAACTTCCTCTTGGAACCTTCATAAAGAAGAGGTCCTGCCGTAAGGCGGCGTTATCCTCCGGCGCAGGCACGCGGGCGTGGCAAACCGCCGGTCGGCACGCGTGCACCTGACGTTTCCGATGCCGCTTCCGCGCACGCTGGCCGAATGAATTACGCCACGCGCTGTCTGCGCGAACCGCGCCCTCTGAGCAGGCGTGTTGCGGCGTCGCGCCCCCGTTTAATGAAAAGCCGCCTCGTTGAAATGGAGCGACACGGACGTATTAAATATGACACCGATGATGAATTATTTTCTTTTCGAGAGGCGCCCGCGAATCATAAATTATACGATATACTTTCAATGCCAGTTATTTACTTGGGCGACATCCGAATCACGCGGCCGTGGAAAGCGCTGGGGACGCGCGAGAAAAAAAGAGCTCTTAAACTGTTAGAAAATTAATTCTCGTTATTTATTTCTTCGTACTGAAGAAATCAATCATCGTACTGTGTGATTACTTTTCTTTGCGCATCCAGATTTCAAGATGGTTATGAGGAAAACATTCGTTTACTATTTTTTTTAAGAAACACAATACAGAATATTAAATTTGTATACAGTGTCCCAACAACTGCAGACCTTACTTCTAAACGATTCACAATGCAAATATCGCTGTTGTGTAGCAATCATTTATCATATAACAAGCAAAGCCCTGTTGAATGTTTGTTTGTAAAGGAAAAAAAGGAAATCAATAATTCGGGATAAAATGGGTGGGAAATGATTTATGAGCTCACAAACGTTTTATTTCTATGGGGCAGGCCGAAAGTAGGAGTCTTGTCATGGACTTGGACACGGATAGTGAAGACTAAGCTTTCTCACAAAAAGAAAATTGTCACTGGCCAACTCCTTAAATTTTACGCATAAAGACTACACAAAGTGATTCTTTCTTTGAAGAGCATCACTTTTACTAACATTGGGGAGTTCTTATGAATAACGGCTAGACAGATGATTAGTTTAACTTCATTAAACATTGAGCAAATTCTGTAGATACACTATTGCTAGATATTATTCGCAATGACTGGATTAATATCTTTGGAATTTTTACAGTTTTTTATGTAATATGAATGCAGTGTAGAAAAAGGATACAATAATAAAGAACTTGTTTATGTTTTAATTTTTCTCAAAAGTAATTACGAATATAAAGAAAACATTAGCAGAATACTTTATAGTAAAAGGAATACAAAACAGAAGAAATTGTATTTATTTCCAAATGTCTAAGTGTATACGAGTTGAAACATTAGTTATCATTAATATACGTGCCAAAAATGTTTAAAAAAATAATCAGACTATACCTCTGACATTAACGACGACACATTTTTTAATACGCAAATTACTTTGCCTACACGATGTATCCAACAAATAGACTCTCATCGCCAAAATAACCATAATTTACATGATGTTTATTATTTAACTGGATTTATCAAGTTCACTAGTTACATTAAAAACATGACGTAACTAGTTAGCTTGAACGACATATTCCGGGCGTAGCCTGCGTGAATCAGTTTACGCCTTAACCAGAGTAGGCCAAGCAAAAGGAACATCCGTCACGTTCAGCAATGCATTGTTCTGAGAAGACAGCCAGGGCGTCCCGAAGCAGGAAATCCAGCAGCCTCCCGTGCGGCGCGGCGCGGTGTGTGCGTAGGAGCCCCGCCCCCCCCCCCCCCCGGCTGCTCGTCTCCGGATTGGGCCGGGGCGCGGGTTCGCGGCCGCGCGCCGGGGGTCAAAAGGGATCGCGGATAATAATCAGCCGGATTCCCGCCGCCGCTCAGGCCAATCCGCCACCGCGCTTCCACGGCGCTCCCGGCCACAATAGACGGCCCGCGAACAAAGGGGCGCGGCGTGACGTCACCGCTCATTTCCGGCGAACGCGCTAGTGCTACTTCTGTGCAGCACTGGACACGTAGAATCTAGGAGAGTTGCGGTGTCCAGACAGCAAATGACTGTGTTTAAACACTCATGCTTAGTATGCAATTACTTTCTTGGTACATTAACTTAAGTATAAGAATTACGTGCCTAATGGAAGCACTCTATCTACCAAATTAGATAAAACCGTCTTAAGAGTGCGAAAGAGAAAAACATTGCGTTCATGTATGTTTATGCATACGCGCATACGCTTGAAAGTGTCAATGTGGTTTGATGCATATGTGTACAGCACGGCCAAAACCCAGAAAAGCCGAGTGACTTCTCAGTAAGAGTTCTCGTAGTACAGAAGAAATAGAGCATGCAAGATATCGATTAAACAAATCATTGTCAGGCTGTGTGCATTCAACATTTTCTTTCTCTCTCTCACTCTCTATTTTTCGCTCTGTCAAAAAAAGGTCACCCTGTGTTGCGCTTTTCAAATCTGAGATAAATTTACGAGTTCGAGTCTCGATCAAATTCTGTTTCTTCGATTTTATTTTCAATATGCCTTCGCTTCAAGCGTCCGCAGTTTAAATATGTCATAGTCCGGCAAATGCTACTTTTCTGTGTTTTAGAAACAATGAGGGTTGCACTTGTATCATGACCCACAAAAGGAGTGTTTAATAATGTTAATCACACGATCTCAGGAAGCAAAATATTTTATAGTGTTACTGTAAGACATTAGTTTTTCTTAGTTCCATTTGTTACTTTCCCTAATCTCACAGACGGGTCTCTAAAAACAGCGTAGAAGTGATCAGAGCCTCATTGGTAGCCACTTCAAGCACATTAAAAATTTATAAGAACGGGAGGCTTTTCCCCGAACTTTAAACTAGGCAGGATGTGTAGCTCATGCCTTCTAGTGGTAAGGAGTAAAACAAATATTATTGATTTTTCTTTTTTTATGTAAAAAATAATATGAAATTATATTAATATTGGCATTGCAATAACACAGTAAACACTGGTACATTATTCGATCCAAAAGTATCTCAAACACTTTCAGCGGGTAGAACGTCAAGTGGCGAAAGCTAAGTCAAGTATTTGACCATTACCAAAATTTTGCAATTTTCAAGTCACCAACCTAGGATAAAAGTTAGTTCTGGAAATAAATTAATAAAAATTAAAATAACTGAAAAGTAGCCATTTTAAGGAGAAGGATCAATTCAGAAAGAGATATGCTAATCGCCTATTGAGTTTCACTTAGAGAATGTTGTATTGCATCCCCCAGAAAGTTATGAAAACTACGAAAATGTTCTTACCTGTACACACTGCTTGAGATTTTATTATAATTTCAATCTCTCAGAAAGGTACAACCTTAGAATATAAATGAGCTTAATGCTATTCATCACATTTACACAATGCGGGTTACCCGCTATTTTGCTTTAGAATATTGGCCTTAATATTTTTAAATTTTATTGAACAGAAAATGTATTTCGTACGTATTTCAGAACTGGTATAAAATGATTTAAACATACGAATTTTAAGAAAATAATATTGCTGGCGATCTATCCAATTAAACCGAAGCACAATTTCAAAAACGTTAAAAGGAAAATGAAAAAATTCTGTTAATACACATTTATAAAAATACTTAAGGTACTAAACCCGTCTAAGTCGCATTATATATTTTAGAGAATCCAATGTGGATACGAATGAACGTACGACTAGTAAAATAGAAAATAATGACCTGTGCATAATGTGTAGTAAAAACCAGATTTGGTAAATTCATTATTTGAATGCCGTCCAGATTTTCACTCAGGTATTTCCAGAAAGATAACAAAATATCACTATGAATAGGAAGAATATAAAATGACCAATGAGGATAAAAAATTCTGAAGCCGAACCACTGAAGAGACAGTGACTGTTACGGAGAAAGAAAGACAGACTGATATGAAAAAAAAGAAAAAAAAGAAAGAAAGAAAAAAAAGAAAAAAAACAGACGCAATTAAGAAAAAACGGACATTAAAACCATGACATTCTAGGATTGAGAGGAGGCAAACTGTGACCAAGACTAGTGATTCCGGCACAAGTTCAAATGTAGTTGAACATACGTAGTTGAATAAGGACAATCGCGCAATAATATAATACATATAGTCTAACACAACAGACTGCGCTACCACAAAAGACGGAACCCATCATTGTGTCAATAATATGATAAAAAGGAACAGAAAACACACTGTACTTATTGTTGGAAGATGCAGGAAGGACATGTGGAAGAAGCTCAAGGAGTAGACTGAGAAGGGATTAATTGGAAACGGAAAAGACAGAAGACAGAAACGCTGGGGAACCCTCAAAGGAGAAACGGAACGGAATGTTGAAGGGAAAGAAAAAGGAGGGAGAAAACTTGCGAGGAGTGGAAGTCACAGGCAGAGGGCGCAGGGCGCAGGGAGACCCGGCCGCCCGACAGCGTCGGCGTGTGCACGGCTGTCGATACCCCCCCACCCCCCACCTTCGTCGCCCTTATCACCTCCGCACACCGCCGTGCACGTGCCGCTTTTTTCGGCAGCATCACACGCAAAGAAGACACGGGAAGGGATAAATCATCGAAGAAACTCCAGTGAACACTGCACTAGGATGTGGAGAATTCCACACTTCACATAAACGACATAGAGCAGCGTAAAAATTGAAAGAAATTAATAAACGCAAGCTGTAAGTTCCTAGGCGGCATGATCAAATGATTGAAGAATACTCAACAATGAGGCTGATTGCCAAATGTGAAAATCATGTTTTTCATGTGTGCCACACGATCAAACAAGTGACACGTAATATTTTGTTCTGAAATGTAGTCACAGTGTACCTAAATTCATTATATTATAATTACTAAAGAAGTAAAATACTTATTTGATTTCAAACCTGTAAACGGTATAGTTCTATTTAATACAGTTAGTCCGCCTAATTGAGGCTAATAATGTTGAGTGCCTCTCTCACCTCCACAAATATGCTTCACTTGTTTATATCTACTTTCTTAGATAATGAGTAAATCGATGAAAAGTAATAAAAAGGATACAAAATAATCCTAAGAAGGGATCAATGAGACAACGACCTGGCGGTGCTTGTAAAAAAGAAATCCAAGGACCAACAAAAAGTTGAAAAAAATAATAATTATTTCAAATAAACATAAAAATATGTAGATATATTCGAAAATAAGTTTATATCATGTATAATAATTTATACAATATTGGCGACGATACAAAAATATATATTCCATGGTGTATCGCATGTTTAGTATGTTCTTTGCGTGGGGGGTTAGCTGTCCTCAAGTTCCCATATTTCCGAGTGATCCAATAAAGAATATGCCTGACGAATCCAAATTTCACTATTTATTGCAGAGTTGTGAAATGAACACAGACCGAAAACAGAAAAAAAATTATATTCAAATTACATCATAAGTTTACTTTTCGATTCCTATCAATAACTCCATATTTAATTACTCCCATTCAGCCACTTTTATGGTTATATCAAATGAAGAATGTATGTTCAGAATCTGTGCGTTAATCAGGATACACGGGTTGAATTTTCGGTAAGGATAACTTATGCTTTCCAGATTAAAATTAACAACCTTCTCAAAATAATTTAATTTGTTCAGGGTCTCATATGTACAATTGTTCCTGATAGAATGGCAATAATTAAAAATGTTCTATAAATATATTTTACCGTTTTTATACAATACAAAGTGAAGTACGAGCATACCAGTGAATACGTTACAAAGGTAATAAAACCTCAATTCTAGTTCCCTACTCGATCTTGTAAAACTGCAGCAAAAACATCAATATTGTAGATACGATGACAAAATGTTCTTCTGAAAACGTAACTTACGACAGACTCACAATGCAGACAATGGACATTACCCGAAACGAGGGGTCGACCTCTCGATGTGCAAGGGCCAGCTCTCAGACCCCATCGACGAGGCATTAACCCCATTCATACGCGGCGCGCCAAGAGTTGCCCGCGCTCGTGCAGGGCGCATAAAAGCTGCGCCGCCCAGCAGGGGAGGGCGAAACAAAGGCCAGCAGCCGGCTGGAGCAGGGGGGGCCGTCGCGACGCCGCTGTCGCCGCCGCCGCCGCTGTCGCCGCCGCCGCCGCCGCCGCCGCCGCCGCCGCCGCCGTCACTACCGCAGACGGCACTAGTGCCGCCGCCGCCGCATTTGCCACCGGCTGCCTTCTTTGCAAGGTCACTCACAATCTCTCGGATTTACACCCGATCTGCAGGCACCGCCGCAATTGTTACATCGTGGCCACGATCTACTCCAGAACCATGTTGCCATTCAGACAGCTGCCATCACTCTTGCATCCAACTTCAATCTATTTTCCGTCGGTAATAATTTGCCTTTACTAATGACATTGCCACCTCTAGATATAGCTGAAAACGTCCCCAACTCCGTTTCTACGACGCGTGTCTCTCCTGTTACCCTCTTGCAACCCCTTTTCCACCCTTTCTGTTGGTAACGGAACTCCATCGCTTTTACACCGTTCCGTCTCCGCCATTACCAGCCTCTGAAGTGACATTTCAGTTGCACCTTCGCCTCACTACACAGTGCACCTCATTTGCCTCCCCATTCTCCCTCCGCGTGCAAGCTCCAACCGCTGCCGTCGCCCGGCCATTGTCATCGGCCGCTAATGATGCAAATCGCCCTGCGTGCTCGCCGAGACGCACAGCTTCAAACGTTACAAACAAACCGAGAAGCATGACACAAATGAAAGGGTTGAGAAGGGGTGGAGAGCGCCCCAGATTCCAATGATCTGATTGTAGGTTACTAATTTCCTATTTTCCTTCATCTGAAAATGAAGCGTTCCTCTATTTTCCAATCACCATTACGTTGAAGCTATTTTAGAAGTATTGCTATAGCTGATAACCAATCACATGAAGTAAATTATGTACATTGAAATTGCGATTGTACTTTTCTGAGAAACCAAGTATCTAATATATGCATTTATGACTTCTACGAAAATTATAAATTAAGAAAAATACAATAATCAATCACATTTAAAGCAAAAAGTGCAAGGCCTAGCGTAAACGGACAAGCCTACACGTCCAATGGAATCAAACGCATGAGAAACAACCACTTGCAATAAGAATAGTAAACACGAAAGTTGCCCGACGGACGCACGACTAAAGGCGACTGAGAACAACCGGCCACAGGCGAGGAGCTCGAGCACACGAGCGGGCAGTGAACACAGCACCACGGGGGGGTGCCCCACTCATGAGTCTGGCCGGGCGGCCGGGCGGGTGGGCGGGTTTGGGCGGTGTTTTGGGGGCGGGCGGGCGGGCGGGCATAACCAACGCGCGCGACGGGGAGCACAATCTCCTAATGGCACCGCCACGCCCATAAAACGACTTCTTCCTCCGCCCGTTAGCCCCTTTCGCCCCCCCCCCCCCCCAGAGCCCCGCCTCTCTCAGCCCCACCCGCGATTGCCACCCTCCCACATTTCGCACCGCTCCACGCCACGCACCGGCCCGGCACCCCTTTGCCTTCCCATATTCCTCCTTCCCTCCTTCGTTACCCCCTTGCCCAATCCTATTCCGTATTCAATCCTCCTCCGCCCTTTGGCTTCTTCTGCTGATCTGCTCCACCCACTTCCCTTCTCCTGCTACTTACACAATTCCTCCATTCTCCATTTCCTTTCTCGGCTCTGTCCCACCTCTCGGCAGGTACTCTTCCTTTTCCCGAGTTCTCCTGTAACCATTTCACCAAGTCTCCCGAACCCCACTCAAGTCTCCATAGGGCTGGTCGTATCGCTCTGGGGCAGCAGTGTGGGCAAAGTCTTTCGAGCTCTCTTCGAAAGAATTAACCCTTTATCTCACTGCAGCAGATTTAAAGAAACTGCGGGTAATAACGAGCGGTACCGCAATAGTCGTTCGCGCAGTGGGTTTCAGGAAGGGCGGACGATCGACTCCCGAGTGTGCCAGAAACAAAGTTACGGACGGAGGGGGAGAAATGAGAGTTGCAGGTCTTTTGAGAACTGTACGACCGCCAAGGGCACGATTTGTTTCAACATGTGAAACGTTTTGTTCTCGCACCAGAACGGGAAACTATTTCTAGGTGTACGAGAGCAGAATGATTTATGAGTATGTTCTGTGTGTCTTTTTACTGCAAGTAATATGCGGAATTCTCACTCAATTAACATGAAGGAAGATACAGGTGAATAAATGAACAATAAGAGATGACCCCTCTTTTTGTGAAGCATTATATTAAAACACATTATTGAACCTGTCGTACAATAGAAAAATGTTTCAATTATCAAAATTGCAAAGAAGACAAATTTCTTTTAAAACTTGCCAAATACAAAATTCGGAAGTAATTGCAATAACAGTCTGTATTTCTGCATTGTTTGGGAAGCAACAAACCCACCGAATCAATTAATTGGCAAACTTTTTGAGAGAATAATACAAAAGAAGTTTTGAGAATACGAATACTTTGAACTCCATACATTCAGACTTTCACACCCCAGAGAACACTTCGTTCTACGTATCCGGCGAGAAGAATCTTTCACACGCGAGAAATTCTCGTTTCCACGAGAAGCTCAACTGCCTGGTATTTTTGTACAACACAAAGCAACGCGCTCTAATTCTAAATTTGAACGCACACATTCAGGACTAAGCGAATCAAGTGTCAAACACGTAATGGGATTACTTCCCTCAGAACCCTGCGCTCTCCTCCGCGAAAAATCAGAAAGCCGATATCCTTATTTCCAAGAAAAATCCCCGGCTCGCGAAGAACTTGCACACAAAGGGATCTTTCTTCCTTTTGGGCAGCGCGCCAGTAACGTTTACACCCCAACAACTTGTCTCCTTTCATCTCGAAGGTCCGTTTATCATAGCCCACTCAGCTCATCTGCAGCCTCCTTCGAACCACACGTATCTGCGTTGTCTTCCAAGAACTGCAGATCCCACCGTCCATCTTGAGGGTCGTCTTTGAGAGAAGATTCGCAAATCTCGGGCTGTCCCAAGAAGACACGAAGCTGCGTGGACCACGAAACAATCGCGGCTCCGGGACCGTAAACGCAACTAAATCCTGAAGATGGCTGTACAAAGTCGTATGATACTTTCCCAAACGTTTCTATGAACATGAATTTCAATGAAAAGTCCAAATGTACTTCTTGAACCAGGTATCGACTGCGCAGTTTTTCTTCAGTAGTTCTATTAAAATATTTCCGAAATTGTAAAAAGAAGGGAGCTGACCTTTTGCCGATATTTCTCGCGTGTTTCCAACATCTCTGCGATCTGTATGACTTTAGGTTTAGTTTTTATGAATCCCAAATTGTTTTTGAAAGAAGCGTTTTAGGGGTAGACACTATTATAAATAATTATATAATAATGTAACGAAACGAAATTTAAAAGCATATCTCTGAACTCCATTTCAAGAATCTAATTTATTAACTGTGATGGTATACATTATTTTTACGCAAAACAGTATTACGGGGACAAGTGGGTAACGCAATGTATGAATATGATTTTGGCACATATAAATTCACTTACAAAATCAAATGTAAAGTCTGAAATGAAGCAAATACGCGCTAAATCAAAACTATTCTCGTGCAAATGTTGCCCGTCATTTAACACTTATATTGCTGAAACCTCTGACATCTAAAAAGTATTGAATTTTCAAATATGTGATTACATTAAATGATCTATGTGAAGTTCGTATCGGGTTATACTTCATACCCTTCATGTACGTTTTCCCGTTCATTAACTAACACTACCAATCCTCGCTCATGCAAATCGTTCATTCAGTATACCAAATTTCATACCAGGACCAAAATACCTATGCAATCGCATTTCTACGTATCACAACACAAAACAAATTCCCAGGGATTTTTACATGCCGTCCACCACCATTCGTCTGCACGGGAGGTAACCTCCGCTGCGCACGGCGCAGGCGAAAAGAGCGGTGCAGGCGGCGGGGAGATGTGGGGGCGGGGGCGGGGGCGACGACGACGAAGCGGCTGCCAGGCGGCGCGCGCCGGCAAATTGGGCCTTCGGAACGGGAATTAACGGCGCAGCCGAGGCGTGCGCTGGCTGGTGGACGAGCGGGCGAGCGGGCGAGGGGGCGAGAGGGCGGGATCGCGCTCGCGCCGCGCAAAAACCGAAAGCGGCCGGGAGGCGCCGCGGCGCCGCGCCGCGCCGGCAATTGATGCGCGCGTCTGGACCGGTGCGCCCGCCCCCGCGCCCCCCGCCCGCTCGCGCGTTTCCCACCCGGTGCGCGTGTCTGCGGCCGACAGCCCGCGGCAACGCCTCGCCTCACGCGCCGCACAGTGGGCCTGACGCGAAATCCTGGGAGACCCCTCCGGGGAGACCCATCCAGGGAGACCCATCCAGGGAGACCCATCCAGGGAGACCCATCCAGGGAGACCCATCCAGGGAGACCCATCCAGGGAGACCCATCCAGGGAGACCCATCCAGGGAGACCCATCCAGGGAGACCCATCCAGGGAGACCCATCCAGGGAGACCCATCCAGGGAGACCCATCCAGGGAGACCCATCCAGGGAGACCCATCCAGGGAGACCCATCCAGGGAGACCCATCCAGGGAGACCCATCCAGGGAGACCCATCCAGGGAGACCCATCCAGGGAGACCCATCCAGGGAGACCCATCCAGGGAGACCCATCCAGGGAGACCCATCCAGGGAGACCCATCCAGGGAGACCCATCCAGGGAGACCCATCCAGGGAGACCCATCCAGGGAGACCCATCCAGGGAGACCCATCCAGGGAGACCCATCCAGGGAGACCCATCCAGGGAGACCCATCCAGGGAGACCCATCCAGGGAGACCCATCCAGGGAGACCCATCCAGGGAGACCCATCCAGGGAGACCCATCCAGGGAGACCCATCCAGGGAGACCCATCCAGGGAGACCCATCCAGGGAGACCCATCCAGGGAGACCCATCCAGGGAGACCCATCCAGGGAGACCCATCCAGGGAGACCCATCCAGGGAGACCCATCCAGGGAGACCCATCCAGGGAGACCCATCCAGGGAGACCCATCCAGGGAGACCCATCCAGGGAGACCCATCCAGGAATTGCGCCGTCCAAGTGTCTTGTAGTCGGGTTGGTCGATTGCTGCCGAAAGCGCGCTTTGCTCAGCATTCAGTGCGCGTCACACAAAATCCGGAGGGAGATTTGCAAAAGGAGTCCATCCGTCCGTCCCGCGCACGCGTTGGCTTCCTCCCACGCGCCAACGGACGAAGGGACGGGAACGCCTCGCCCCACGCACAGTGGGCCTGGCTCGAATTCAAGCGAGACACTTGCAGGGACTACAATGCCTTCTTTTACAAGGGTTTCCCTCCATGTGAGCGACTGTACGGTAGCAATGTGCTCTCTGTACAAATGAAATTTAGTAATATTGAATTAACAATTTGAATGAGCGTGAATTCTTAATGTTAGTTAATGGACAGGCGAAAGGTATGAAGTACAACTCGGTCCGAACGTAACATAGATCATACTAGACATTTGAGCAATATAAGAGTGTGAAATGACGTGCAACATTTACACTCCAATACTTGATTGAGTACATAATTGCTGGTTTTTACACTTCCCGTTTAATTTTGTAAGTGAATGTATCATGTCAAAATTATATTCATACATTGCATTACTCACTTGTCCCCATACATTTGTTTTGCGCCAAAAACAATGTGTGCTATCAGAGTTAATAAATTAGATTCTTGAAATGGTGTTCAGAGATAGGTTTTTTAATTTCATATAGTTACATTATTATATAATCATTTATATCAGTGTCTACCCATAAAACGCATCTTTAAAAGAACACCCGGATTCATAAAAACGAAACACGAAGTTGTGCAGATCGCAGTGATGTAGGAAAAACGCGAGAAATATTAGCAAAATGTCAACTCACTTCTTCTTACAACTCCGAAATATGTTTTGAAAATATTTCAATAGAAAAAAAACTATTGAATAAAAACTGCGCAGTCTACACCTGGTTCAAGAAGCGAATTTTGACTGCTCTCTTCAACTCCAAGGAGACCGTAGCAGAAATTCCACACGCGCACGTGCCATTTACTAATTGGTTCCTAGAACGCTTCTGTGACCGACACCCGACGACAACGCTTTGCTCTACAAACAAGAGACGTGATACTGCCCTGCGGGACAGCATAGGTCATACAGAAATGTGTCACACTAGGCTTCTCTCTCGTGGTCCCTGAAGTGTGTCCCTACAGCCACTAGCGAGAAGATCTCCTATGGAACGTCTCGCTCGGTGCGAGTAAATCTCAGTGGGCCTAAAACGTAATATAGCGGGACCGTCGTAGGTAATGTGCCCCGATTTCCCACTTATGCTTCTCCCAATGTTTCGTCTGTGGCCGCCAGCCGTCGGGAACGACTCGCCGACGCACGACGCTAGACTCGAGGCAGAATTGAACTGGGCAGTTGCTAAATGAATTGCATGTTCTCTGCCTTGCAGACACGTCTTCCTGCTGGTGCACATGCTTGCGACACCCAACTAGGAGAACGCTATTCCCTCTACGCAATATATCAAACACCCTAACCAGCAGGGCATTGGCAGAAAAGTGGCCCTCCCCTACCCCTCAAGAGTATTGCCTCCCGTTGGGTGGGCATTCGGTAGATGCCCAGTCTAGTATACCCACAACGGAAAAATCTCACCTGTCGCACAATGGGTCGAATCGATATTACAACAGAAAGAATGCAGGGTAAGTTTTTTCTACTATGTTCGGTTAATTCAAGGGGAAGTCCTGATCATCAGTTTTGTCAGACACTCATTCCACCTTAATTAAATGGTCCTGCAGCAATCTAAGCAAATTTGGGTTTATTATTTTCAATCGTCCTATTACTAATTCAACAACATCGCATGGGGATGAAATAACTCTAATACCAAAAATAATGCGTAAACTGAACAAAAGTAAACGTAATAAATAGCGAATTTATTGCGAAGTATCCTTTTATTTAGGACTAAACTCCAAAAAGGTTCTAGGTATTATGTTCTAAAATACTCCTGAAAGTCGTTAAGGTGGCGAAGAAGTGTAACTGCACATATTCTTGGGGCGAATTTTTTTTTTGTTTCAAATACCTTCATTTCTTATATTATTACTATTTTCTATAAATATTTGTTATATTTTGCATTGTTAATCAGTGCATAATTTTCTTAGAAATTTGGTCTACAGTTGCGTTTACAGTGTTCTTTGCAAACTAGTGGCGTTACAACTCAACAGACTTTATCACATTATTTGTAATGGCCACGCAGTAGTATCACACTACATGAACATGCAAAGTGTTTGAAACATGCATTTTTCCTTCCAAGCTGGAATTTGAACTTAGGTTCTCTGAGTAAACACGCCCGTCACGATAACCACACACTACCAGCCTGACAACTAAATTCAACCTTCCGGGCACTTAAAAATGTTAAACATTTGCATTGGCAATTATCCAAAATTCAGAGATTTTCATTTTCATTAATTCAATTTCAAGTTTCAAAGAAGAGGTTTCGCGCAATTTCTGCTTGAAATTTCGATCAACAGTATTTTATTTTACATTGTGAATTTTTTGTTTGCAATTTTCGCAAATTCTAAGCTTATTGGAAATGGGACCTTGGCCATCTTAAGCGCCATTTGCTCTATGTGGAAAAATAAGGAAAAAATTAGGGCAGCTTTTGAGAAAAAACATTTTCTATAATCCGTATTAACTTCAAGCAGAAATTACGCATAAACTTCTCTTCTTTTTTTCAAGGAATCATACATGACCTTGTTTAAAAAACTATTTTTTAGAGCGGATTTCATTTCAACAAAAATATCGTCCTTCAATATTATACTTTTGCAATGTTATTTTTTTAATTTTCAAAAATACAGTGTTCGCCGAAAATGGGACCAACACTGACGTCTTTACCGTCTTTTGCTACATCCGCGGAAAGTAAGTATTTATAGAAAAAAATGGAGTGGTTTTTGAGAAAATAATTGTTTAAAAATGTTGCTTAATCGGGGCGGTGGAGACTCGTGAGACATCTTGCGCAACATTTCTAAAACTGTTTCTCGTTGTCGGATTTGACTTTTCACCTATTTTAAAGCTCTCCATTACAGTCTTCAGAGATCTCATCTCTTTAGAGATTCATCAGATATCACCGTCACATTTGTCTCTCATTAAGTTCTATTATCTCGACTACCTTCTCTAATAAATTCAAATTTACCTCGGAAGCTCATTTCAAACTTTTTTTTTTATATTTCTCACATTTGACCCTTGACACATCATTACTACTTGAACAAATCTGCTTCTCCATCCCATGGAAATAAATAAAATATCGAACGTAATAAAACACACGCTTAGCTCCTCTAAAACGACAAATGTGCAGCTATAACGATTTGTTACCTTGGAAAAACAAATAACTCCGCTTACATTTTTCTAAAAAAAAGAAAAATTCATGCATTGAAATAATTGCCTATGCTTTATAATTTAAGCTTATTTTGTTGTACTTGTATTTCTTAGTATAAAGAAATTATATATATATATATATATATATATATATATATATATATATATATATATCGATTAGACCATTAGACTTCATGTACACTTTCTTTCAGTCATAATCTTGATTAAGCAGCAACCTTCATCATCATCGGAACACTTTGCAGTGTGCTTTGCAGACAAGCTCACCAAATTTAAAATGAGATGTAGTTACAATCAGGAACCATTCACTTCGTAGCTGTGAAAGATAAACCGAAACATAAAAAATCTATTTGTATTTGGATATTTGAATAACAATGATTTCATTACTCAAAGAAAGTTGAGTATATTTTGCATTTCATGGAGTATATGCTTTACTTCTATTGTGAATTCCTCTAAAATGTATAACTTAGTTTATTCATTACGTACGTAAATAAATTAACTGGACAGAAATGAAATAATGTGTGTGTACCAGGAAACCATAGGAAATACATAGCAGATAGCTTGTTAAATGTAATAACGATGAAACATGATTTTCTTTCGTACACACGCGCTCCCGGTGCAGCGTATCTCCCAGTATCTGTCGCCCACTGAGTGGATCCCCACAGTAGCTGGATAGCAACAGGGTAGGCAACAGAGTGCCCTCGAATTAGCATCATGCTTTCAACCTCCGCCCTCTTATCTCCCCTCGCCCCGGCCGTACGATTTCCCTTGTTCGCCCTCCCATCCCTCCGCCCACACCCGCCGCTTAATCAAGCGCCGCCCCCGAGAGACCCCCCCCCAACCCACCTCGCCCGGCCCTCTCCACTCCTCGCCCCCTCCCCGCCTCGCCCACGCGGCGGCGTAGCCTGGCCTGCGCGCAGCTCCACACCGCCGGGCCGCGCGCCCCTGCCCCGCCCCCTGCCCCGCCCCCCTGTCTCTCGCAGCGGCCGGCGCGTGTTGCGGCTTCGCGTGACGCGCTTAAATGCCTCGGCGGCGCAAGGGCGTGCGTGCACGCAACGCTGGGAGCAGTGGGAGCAGCAGCAGAACTAGAAGACGGGTGCCCGACCCCGTGGCCGGCACAGTGAGTCCCAAAAGGCGAAACGTGGGAGGAAAAAGAAGTTTAAAAAAGAAAGGAGACTTCTGTTACCCTGAAAGACTTACGAGACAAATTTTTAAAAACAAAATAATGTGTCAGGTGAGTGCTGTAACAACAGTTTTATGACTAAGTAAGACTGATTTTCTCTATCAATATACTAGCTTCGAGAATGTGTGAGAATTTAAAAATAGATTTTGTGGATTTAAGAAAAAAACGTAGTTATACAATACAGGAACCAATACATATTTAACACAGGAATCAACACATATTTAACGCGAAAATAAGTTTATCAGTGGAAAGCATACGATGCACGACGCTTGTGAAACTAATGGTCAAGACGTTGAAGCGTCTGGAGTCAATATTTACTCTCTCACTCGATGGACAGGTAAAGCAACGAAGTTAAAGGAAATACGGATTATGACGATGAATGCTTTACGAGTTGAAGAGCTTCGCAACAGCTCTGTTAGTCGCAAGTGAATACAGCAATGCCGTTAGCAATTGGGATCGTAGACCGCTAATAGAGTGATGAAATATTGAACATGTTAAATTCTTTAAAGAAAAACTATTTTAATGTATTGCATAAAATGGAGAAGGAAAAGAAGAAAACATATTGTGACTTCTTTCTGCGTGGGGCTGAAAGAAGGAAAGCAAGACCGAAAGAAAGAGAAAGAAACAAAGAGAATGGGAGAAGAAAACAAAGAGAGAGAGAGAGAGAGAGAGAGAGAGAGAGAGAGAGAGAGAGAAAGAAAGAGAGAAGGATAAAGAACAGAAAATATTCATTTGCGGTTCATTCTATTTTTTTTTACGTATTTTACCAATTTTTATTAGTTGCAAAAGAAAGACGATCTTTTAGAAAATGTGGTACTTATGCTTTTGGCACAACTTGGACCCATTGTACAGCCAAGATGGCAGGAGGCGCTGTGGCGGGTAGCAAGCAGGCCGCCGTGATTTAAGGGGCTCGTCTCCAGGGGACGTGCGCTTGTGAAAAATGTCTCGCCGAATAAACAACGGATTTGTTCCTTATTTTACGAGCTTAACTTTTTAAAACTAGACTTCCCGGATATAAATGCGGCGTCAGCATCGATAAATAAACAAGGCTGCAAACAAGCCAAGAGGAAAAATAATCGTGAGCAGAATGCGCAAAGAAACTCGTGATACCGACCCCCAAACGCTGTAGTGTGTTCTCTTGCACAAAATGCAGCATACGCTTGTTTTTCTCATCGTTACAAAAAGTGGGAATATTCCGAAAAATAGCCTCGGGGGAGGTAGTGAGCTTCCATCCAATTACGTAGTTTCATCGCATTTACTTTTCGCCACTGACTTTACTCTTTTGCAGAACACGTAAATTTGAACAAGCATGTGCAGAGAAGGGGCAGGCATAAAGGATGGCAGGTTCTAAGCGAGAATCCACCGATGCTGACGACGGCCATAGTGAGAGCAACGATGGCGATGGCGACTGCAATGGCGATGGCGACTGCAATGGCGATGGCGACTGCAATGGCGATGGCGACTGCAATGGCGATGGCGACTGCAATGGCGATGGCGACTGCAATGGCGATGGCGATGGCGACTGCAATGGCGATGATGGTGACGCGATGGTGATGGTGGTGACGCGATGGTGATGGTGGTGACGCGATGGTGATGGTGGTGGTGACGCGATGGCGGTGGTGACGCGATGGCGATGGTGATGGGAACCGTGGGTGCGGTAAGTACTGGAGCTGTAGAAGTGGGGGGAGGGGCGGTAAGTACTGGGGCGCACCCGAGGTTTGCGATTGGGGTTGGGTACGGATACTGGTAAGGGTACGAGTGCGACTACGCGCTGGATGGGAACGACTACGCCCCGATGTCGGCTTGACGCCTACAGTGGCAGGCCGAGGAGGGGGCGCGGGCCAGGAACGGTGGCTGCGGTGTCATAGCAGGCGAGGACGGGAGAGCGGGCGGGGGCGCAGATGCTCGTTCAGCGCGATAAAGAAAGCGGCGCTGTTCTTCCTTGCGCGGATGCGACTTCCGCCAAGCACAAGGCGCGCGTGCGATAGGCAGCTATTCGCCGCCAGAGGCGCTGCCTTCGCCTGTCAATGTGCGGTGGCTGCTTTGTATACGACCGGCTGTTGCTGCTATTCTCACACACGGTAGATGAGGCTGGGCTGCGTTCTCCCGCAGTCTTCTTATACGGGAGGATGCGACATGTCTCATAACTGTCTCAGATGTCTGCAAGACAGGCATTTAAAAATGCTTTTGTATTCTCAATAGAACAATTTTCAGAACTTGTTTAATGTACTTTTAAAAAGAAGGAAAATTTATTCCATAAGGGAGATAATTGTTGGAAGATAATGGGAGATAATAAAAATTAAATTGTTTTTTTTTGCCTTGTAATTATTGCATTCAAAGTTATTTTAATATAAATGAACTAAATTACAGAAAAAAATTCAACTAAATACTTACGAAGTTCAAGAATATCATTAGTAGTTTTTTCAGGTACTACACAGATACGTATTTAAAGTTTATTATTATTATTTAATAATAATAATAATAATAATAATAATAATAATAATAATAATAATAATAATAATAATAATAATAATAATAATAATAATAATAATAATAATAATAATAATACTTTGTCGATGAATCAAGATCCTAGTTTCGAAAATATTCTTTCTTATCCGCATTCTTGGTCACATAAATGAAGAAAATGAACACACGATACAGGCTGGCCGTTAGATTCGTCCTCGTTTCCTTTATAAGCTTCCTTACCTGTTGCCTCTCCATCACCTGCGCCGTCACATCCATTTTCTCCAAACGCTCCGTCCGCTCCTCGCAGAGCTCACTCGGTTCCGGAATTCTCTCGCACGTCGCCCAGCCATCACTCCCACTCACGTTCGCCTTCCCCGTTCGCCCCAAGCCATTTTCCCTCATCTACAAACGCAATTCTCGAGCGTCACTCAATCTTCTCATTGCCATCGGGCGTTCGCATCGTTCACACCGTGTTCAGAAGTCCCTCTAAAGGAGAGTTAAAATGTTAGCTCATCCTTGCAACGTGAAAATTGTTTCCCTATGTATAAAGCTCAAAAAAGTAAATCATTTTCCGTATTATGTGTTAATAATTGAGTCATTACCACAGATAACGTAAACCCAAAATGTCGGAAACTTATATTTCCTGCTAGTATGCTCTTACACTCTCTCGTGTGGACTCATTGTTCTGCATGTGGCATCATACTTGCGGCAATATTGAAAATATTCTCAAGTGTTCAAATGATAAATCCTCATCAAAACACGTACATCATTCTTTAAAATTAAAATATATCGAATTCTGCCACGCACAGCTGCAAAAATTGTAACCAATGTCGGTGTATAAATTTAGAAACATTCGGTATCGACGCACTTTGAGAGTACTGTCGCCTTCAATAGCACCATGAATGTATTCATCGCATTTCTGGAGGAGCGCTCAGAGCTACCATCACGAAAGTGAATACATTGAGCTGAAACAATATTTTGCTGGGGGCAAGGCAAGCCTGTGACTGAAGAAAAATTCTAGCTGCCGGCTCCTCTAATTGGTAGTGGTCCGTGGTTACACCAAACTCTCTTTTCCCCCTCAGGGGCCAGCTTCAAGCTGTACGCCTCGCCCCGCCTGCCATTACATCCACTCTCTGCTATCCACATCTAGGGTCTTGGGAGGGGGCGTCTCCCACTTCCTCTCCATTTCCCCTCTCTCTAGTTCTCCAGGCCGGGACCCTCCCTGTCGATAACCCGCTGAGGTAGCCGCAGCCCTTCCCAGCTGGTTCTTAGGCTATCGCATAGACGCCACTGTGATTCGTAGGTCCTTAGCGGAATGGTGATCACTGAAACTGGAGTACCCCGTGTGCCGGTGTTTTAAATATAATGGTTAGGAAAGTCTCCTTCGAAAATAAAGTGTCACCTTCCTCTTTTACCTGGACGGGAATGAGGTAGTCAGTCTCCAATTTACATATGCCTTTCTCTGGGTCGGTCCCCAATTAATATATGGGTTTAACTCACTTTCCTACTGGTCCCCAATACATCCGACATTTACGAGCAGGGGAAAATCTAACAAACGTTTACATGTTTCTGAATATATTCCTTGATATAGTAAAATATATTGAACTTCATTTGTTTAATAATATACCCTCCATATTCAATTATAAACCGGACCTAATTAGTGTATGTCGATTCGAAATAGCATAGAAATACTTTGTAACGCTTCATTGATCCCCACTACGGTCCGTCTCTGAGGCGGGGCGGCGGGGCGGCGGGGAGGCGGGGCGGCGGGGCGGCGGGGCGGCGGGGTAGGGCCAGGGCTTGCGCGGGGCCGGCGGCAGATACATCATCCGGAGAAGCTCCTCGATTCTCGTCACCTTGGTCCCCCGCGTCATTTCAAATACAGCGCGGGACGAGGAAAAGTCGGGGGCGACGCGTATCTCCCGCGCATTCTTCACCGACACCGCAATCTCTTCTTGGAAGAGAGCGGGCGGGCGCGGTGAGCGGAGCGGGGGGGGGGGGGGGGTTCGGAAGAGGTTGCCGGAGGTGGAGGTGGAATGGAGGAACGCTGAGGATGGCACGCCCGGGGATCCGCACTCCGATAACACTTCCTTCGAAGCGCTCGCGTTCTTTATTATGAGATTTAAACCTCACGCGAAGATCGCTTTAAAACCCAACAAGAGAGTGTCGTTAATAATAAATAAAATACAAAGATAAGACACGTTTGTGTTCCGTTAATCACCTCTTTTATTAATTGTCGGAGCTTCGCATGAATCTCTGAAAGGATTATTCTAAGTTACACAAAGTTGACTCAAATATTACACTTTATCCGCTTTAAGTTGAGAGGGTTTTACGACAGAATACGCACCCACCCACCGAACGAAACAAATTATTACACTTGAACATAAAACACGCTTTTCCGGAACGTATTACAACATACGAAATAAAGCAACATGCTAACATACCGACAAATCCTTTATGGCCGAATGCACGAGGATAACAGGATTCGGATATACAGTGAATGATTTGTAGTTCACACGTTGTTGTAGCAGCTCTATACATTCATGTCACAGCACGAATATATAAACACCACACATCGATTGGTAATGGAAAACACAGAATGTTATAAAAGTGGGAAACGTTTCGTTACTGAACCCTGCAGAGGGAGATACCTCGTCGAATGAAGTTCCAGGGGGATCATAAAAAAATCAATTTGCGAAGTCATCGGCAAGAAAAAAGAAATCTCAATTCACACGTAGAGAGAGAAGCAATGGAGAGTCTGGGAACCGTGCGTAGGTGTCAGGAGGCGCGGGGAAGGGGCTGGATTGATGGGGGCGGACGCAACCGCAGACCACGTTAGCCAAAGGGCCGCAGACCAATTTTGAAATTTTTACTGCGTCCATAAAAACAACAACACGCGTTCGACCCGAAACTTTGCAGCGCGTTTCCCTAACTCCTGTGCAATACATCATGTCAGAAGTCGAAGCGACTCGCCAAATGGGACATGGTAGAGCGGGGAAAGTGAGAGGAAGGAAAAAAGAATGGTAGTGAAAAAGGGAAAAAGATGGAGTGACGCTGAAGAATAGAAAAAAAAATAATTCGCGGAGAAGCTAATGAAAACAGTGGAATGATAAGACAGTATCATAAATAATATGGATGTAAATAGTTTAAAAGAAAGTGAAATGCTGAAAAAAGTGTAAAAACTGTTTATACAGTTACGAAGTGAATAACGAAAGTAACAAAGAACGAACATGGGATTTAAGTTTCCGTGCATTAATCAGCCAACAAGTGAAGTGGCTGATTAAGCAAATAAGCTGAAAAGAGAGTATGAATCAACGCAAAGGTCAAAAGTGAAGTCAACTTTGTCCCAACACGATCTAATATTAGAAAAAAATATTTTCACTCCCGAAGGTAATGAGGTCCCAGTGTAAGAGTATAATCTTTTTTTTGTTTTGTGAATTTCCAGAAGGGATAATACATTTCAGCGAAAGTTTGAATTTTTTTCATTTTAATGTTAACATTTATTTTTAAAACACTTTCAATATTTCGAGAGTCACTTTTTGACATTCATAGGAAAATGTTCATTCAAATAGGAGAATCGAGCTGGTTGGTAGCTTCGGGCGACTTCAACCTGACGTCTTCAGAGGCACTATACGATACACTCGCGCAAGACGAGATTTAAACAGGGAACAAAGGAGGAATGATCTCTATCACACCTCTAACGGCTTGAAATACAATTTTCCATCCATCGGGAATTTTTCAACACTTTGGGTAATTTCACCTGAAAAAACGTATAGTTCAAATATATCACTTATTCAATCAATATACATGGTTGATGCACAGCTGGATTAATATTTCAGGGGTCCCTAAGCATGAATAAAGTGTGACCAACAGCTCCCTATTAATATTGCAACAATGCACTATTAAAATTAAATTATACATGTAAAGTACAAACTTTGAAATCAAAGGCTACTTAAAATTTTAAAGCATTTTAGAATTAGTATACATTTTTGTTTAACGACGAAATGGGGACCTTAATCAATTCGGGGGCCCTTAGCACTCGCTTGTATTGCTTGTGGATTTACCCACTAGTGACCGAGACATTTACAATACTACAATGTTTCACATTCCTGCACCAGAAACAAGGCCTTCCACCCCCGCTCAGTGGGAGAGAGACAAAACAAGACGACGACGCCGGAGAAGAACCGGGAGAGGAAGCAGGAAGGCGCCGTCGGCGGCGACGGGGGCGGCGTCCCGCGCCGCAATTAAGGGGATTCCCCGCCGCGAGCGCCGCACCTGCGGGGGCGGCCTCCGACAACAGCCGGCCTCGTAATGCAATTTCCCCCGACCGCGCGCAGCCGCCCGGCCCTCAAAAAAGCCTCCGCCGCGATCCGCGCACTCGGCCGCGAACGGAGCGACGTCACGCGAAGCCCGCGTCCGATGCGCTCCCTCACGGGCGGTCGGCGCATTGGTCCACGATTCGAAGATCAAATTACGTGGTGCGGCTGATGGAAAATGCAGACGCACGGGGCAGAGGAGGTCGCTGCATATTTATAGAGGCGATGCTGAAGATAAAAAAGAAACCGTCGTGTAACGATGCTCTGCTTTTGACAATACTGCCCCTTCATGATGTGTAACGTAATTAAGATGTAAGTCCCATTTTGTGTTGGTTTAGTTTTTAAGAGAAAAGTAGTCGTCAAGATCTTCTCGAGGCGACGAGTATGAACTACAACAGAGTAAAAATATACTCATGAAGGACTACTGGGTAGTAATGATTTTCATCCGATAAACCCTTGGGATTTTGAGGTAATAAATTTACATTTCAAATTAATCTGCATTGGAAATTAATTATAGCATCATTAAGTGTCGGCAAAATTTAATACCGCAGCGTACATTGGATACAGAGATTCAGAAACCGTCAAATAAACTTTAGGTTTTTATATTAAGGGGGAGGAAATCAAAATGAATGAAAATCTAGATTCGCAGTATATGGTATAGAAACCACGAGATATAACATTTTATATCCCTTTTTGTGGTGTAAGTATGACTAGATCTATACCTGCGAGCTAGGGGATTTGGTTGGTTGTCAGAACTGCTGTGTGCCTTTAGGAGCCAAGAACAACCTGAGTACCTATCTCTACCTCCCTCTATCACCTCTAGTTTTTCAAATCTCTATTCAGATTGCAAAGAATATTCGTTTGATTTGTATGTGCCGTAAATTAAAACGAAATAAACTCCTTATAACTGTCTAATATTTTACTTACTGCAGCCCAGACATAACACAGTGCAATGCATAATGAAATGTCAAAAAGAATCCCAGAACTTCCAACATAATATCTGACATAAAACTACTGGTTTAATTCGACAAAATTCTGTAATTGAAAGTGGAATAATTTAGATTATTCAAAAATAAATTCTTCAATGAGTGTATGATAGATAGTTCTGAGTAGGCAGCAAGATGAAAAATTGGAATATTTCTCAATTTAGAAACAGAAGAAATGCTGTTTAACTTACTGCATCGAGAGAAATTACGGTTAAAGCATGGTTAAATGATGTAAGAATAAGAATTCTAGGAAAAAAGACTTATTAGAAGGTAATAAAGAAGAACACCAGCTCGCTTTTGTCTGGACTTCATTAATAGAACTATCACTGAGTAATTCATTGGACTCTAAAACATTGAGGCTCTTCTAATGTTTCAATAAAACAAATCTCTAAAGCCACAACAGCAAATGTGATCAGTACTTTTGTTTTCATCAATTCAAACATTGCTAATACTTCGTGTAAGCTTCGTTTTCCGCGTATTCTCCCGGATAATTTCTGCTATCGACTAACATTGAAAACAAAACCTCCAGTCTCCAGTTGCTGTGAGCTAGTCGCAAAAGCACCCATTAAAAATAAAACTGAAGTAAAAATTATTGTGGCGTCGGTTCAAACTCATTGTCCTAGCAGTTCAGCGGGGTATCGAAGTGGCTTATAACGGCAGTAATCGGATCTTGCGAAATATTAGCCCCGTACCCCAAGCGCCCGCTACGGCTCATTGTTATCGAACGTTCCCACTGGTGAACCACGATTGACCAGACTGCTAGCGATCGCCAAATCGATGCGCCCAGTGTTTCATTCCTATAGTGCATCTTACATTGTGTGTACCTGATACACGAATAGCAATTCCAAAGCAAGATTTTATTCAGAATTGGCTGCAGCATGTTTAAAATTTTCTCAAAAATGACTTCAATTTTTTGATTTAACATCCTCGGATAGGGTGATGAACTCTTTAAAAATGGCGTTAGTCGCAATTTCACTTGAATCCCTGATGTTTCGGAAATGGCAAAATTTCAAGTTTCTGCCTACAACTTCAATATCGAAGATAGAGATTTTTTCCTTAATACGAGTAAAATCTGTTATTCGAAAGCAGATCTTGAATTAAAGTCATTAAACTTTCTTGAAAATACGAGTAATTTTCTCAAATTTTGAGTAAAATATAGGCATTTTAAAACAATTATTTTCTCAAAGAATGCTACATTTTTTTTTTCAATTTTATTCCTCACATGTATCAAAAACAATATAATGATGCTGGTCCCATTGTCGGCGAACTCTATTTCCAAAATTACAAAAAATATCATTGCAAAAGCACATTACTGACGATATAGATTGACATAAATGAAATTTGTTCTGAAATGTTGATCTTAAAAAAAGGTCAGATACAATTATTAGTTATTGTAAATTATAAAAAACTATTTTCGCAGAAATGGCTCCAAATTTTTATTTAAGTTTTTCCATCGTTTGTAGTAAAGATCTGGAAACTAAATGGTGCTGCCCCTACTTTCGGAAACGAATTTGAAGAACTGAAGAATTTGAAGAACAATAATGATAATAGAGTCTTTTGTTAAATGACATCTTTTCTGAAAAAAAAATGTTCTTTAAAAAAGGACATGGTCCTGTACAATTAAAAAAAATAGTTTATCTTAATTTTGCAAAATTTTAATTGGAAATTCAAATCTCTTTCAGAAGTTATTACATTGCAATACATTAATGGGAACGCCGTAGCACGGCAGTTTGAAATTCTAAGAATTAATCATTGATTCTGGTTAAGTGGAAGGGTGATTTTGAATGTCGAATTTGTGTTAATGTATTAGCATTAAATGAATTAAATGTTTGCATCTAATGCACCACTACTTGTAAAGAGTTTTACAAATGATGATGTTAATAAGGACAGAAATTATAGTATTATAATTTTACGAAACTACTTTTGACACGAGAAAATACATTGTTGCACGAGTGCATTTCGTATTTTTTGTTTCAAATTTTTGTAGCACCACTAGTTTATCATACGAAGGCAGCCGCTGGGAGCGGTATTCGATTCTGCTGGCCTCTTTCACGCACACACTAAGTCGAAGCTGATGCCGAGTGCATCGATTGACTGATTGCTGTTTTCAGGGACGTCAAATGGCTAAGGTCATAAGTACCGCTTGTGGAGTGCACGTTTTTACTATCGGGAGGTGGAAGTGTTCCTCGACGCTTCATGGTGGAATTTCCCGCTCCAAGTATCTCCCCCATCAGAGCAGCGACCCAGCCTGGAAAGTTCTAGTCTCCCCATAAGTGACGCGGTCCTTGGTCTGTTTTAAGGGTTTTGTGGCTGTATTTACCAGATTTGGGTATCTGATAGCGTGAATGGCAAGAGGATTTCGGAGCTATATTTTCAGCCGCATTCCGATCCAAGGGAGAAGGCGACAGCAGAGAGGGCGGCGAATGTGAGGATGCTGGCTGTAAGGGGATGGGAGTAGCAGTGAGGGTGGCAGTAGGGGTAGGATAGGATCTGGCGGTTAGGGTGTGAGGATGGGAGTGGCTGTCGCGGTGACGGGGGTTGGGGTGGGATTGGGATTGGCTTTGGTGGGAGGGTGTGGGGCTGCGGCGGTGAGGGAAACGGGTGAGATTAGCTATGAGGAGGGTGGGAGAGGCGGTGGTGGTGAGTGCGTTGGCAGTGGCGGTGGCTGTGGGTGTGTTGATGGAGGGGATGGCGGTGGCTGCGAGGGTTGTGTGTGCGTGAGCGTGGGCGGGGCGGGGCGAGGCGAGGCGAGCGCAGGGCGCCGCTGCCGGAGCGCGCAATCCGACGCAGCGCTGTCGGGCTCTGCTCGGCTCAGCGCAGCGCAGCGCTGGCCGCGTGGCTGGCGGGCAGGGAGGCGCCGGCCAAAGGGCGGGTGGCCTTTGGGCGCCCGCCGCCGCTCACAGCGCCGCTCTAATTAGACTACGCAGCGCGCTCGTTACCCGCGCCCAGGCCGCCGGCAGTTGCCGTCAGGTGGGGGAGGTGGAGCGCCCGCCAGCAGAAAGATGCTTAGCGAGAGATAAATATGTTGATGACAGAAATGATGAGATGGTGGTGGCGGAGAGTGTGATGATGGAGACAGTGAACTGCTACTGTTTATATCTGAGTCGATATTGAAGGAAGGATGCGATGCCCGTGGCACGCGGCAGGCCGGACTCCTCATGATTTTACATATTTCGAAAATTGAGACGTGAAGTGAATGGCATAATAAAAGAAAGTGGGAGAGAAAATAAATATAAACTGCAAAAAACGCATAAGTTCCTAGACAAATAAAATTGCATATTAAGAGGGAAAAATATTACAATATTGTTTGTAAAAACTAGTAATTGTACTTTGAATCATTCACATATAACGTAAACAGTAAGTCTGCAGAAGCACATAAATGTTTTTCCAAAAAGTAATATGGACACTGTTCAAAAACAACAAATGAAATATTCTCGTGAAACACTCCAACACATTAAGTACTTTAACAGAAACAGTCTTCACGAATACTACAATGAGTGAATATATAGGAAACTAGTAAACAAATTTCTTTATGTACCAAGAATATAAAAAAATACTCGAATGAAAAGCAATTATTTAATGGCAGGGGACTTAATTGTTTGAGGCTTCCATATGGCATGTCGTCAGATATATGGTTTGCAGTGATGCACTGAGTGAGAATGCAATCGGTACGCAAAGTATGAAATTAGGCGGAATAACACATACATATTTGCACGTTTCAGTCAGAATCAAAACTTATATTGTTTTTGTTTTTCCCGAACTTATGCGTGTCTAACAAAACCATAGACAACTTTCACAAGGCCAGAAGCTGCATAGTTTTCTCTCAATTCCGATGCGTTATGGAAGGTAGTAACATAGATATAAGATACACGATTCTTATAAATATAATTTTCTTCATTAATGCATTTTAAACAATTTTGAAAATTTTAAATTATTTTTCAGGATTGTGATTTACTTAACAGTAACAATTCTTGGCATTTATAATTACATGATTACATGATTCCTATAATTACATGGTGGCAATTGTCTTGTTTCACAACTTGTCTACTCGAATCTAATGATAAGGGGAGGTGATGTGGTGGTGCGACTAGTACAGTACTTACACAATAAGAAAAAAATCAATAAAATCTTAAACATAGTTAAGTCAAACACCCGTGAAAAAATTTAAAACAGCAATCATATTGTTGAACACCCACAAAAATTCTTATGTACTAGTTAAAAAATATTTGCATATCCAGCTTATAAAATGCGTGTACCACAATAAGAAGTGTCATGAAAACTCCCAGCTTTAATGACGATAGGAATTATGACATTGATGTCTGTGATAGATGTCTATGGTAAGGTGATGGTGAAGGTACTTGTGACAGTTGTAACGTAGGTAGCAGCGGCGGAATGGAAGAGCGCTGAGCCAATTTGAAGAGAAGGTAACGATATTGTTTGTAGCGTTGAATATGCGTGCGACGCCGGAATTAATGACGATGTAAAACAAAACGCAACACATCAATGCCATGAATGTAGTGTGGAGTGATGTTGAAGCGGATCCGCATATTCAATGTTACGATTAGGAGTAGAAGGGATGACAGTGGTTTTTTAGCGTAAAACAAAAGGTTTGAGGTTGTGTGAGATGGGAGCATTTTCAAACTGCTTTGCGCTTCCTTCAATACATGGTTACGACAGAGTTAATATCATGTGGTTAATAACTGTCCCAGTTCCACTTACTACGTAAAATACGAGATTAAATGGAGTGAGTAGAATGTTAAATAGCGCCATAATGAACGAGACGAACACTAGGCAATATGAACTCTCATTATAGAGATAAATTGGAAATTGATGCAATCTGCTAAATACCATACACGCACATTTCAATTTACCTAATCCTCATAGTTTCAAAAGATGAATAACAGTCCTTTGGCGACCTTCAGCAAAAACCAAGAGTATGTTCCTGGAAGCATTGGAGATTTATATTCCTCTCCGTCGTCCAAAATTGCATCAATGCTCAACGACACTGCGATCATTTTTACAAACATTTCACAATCATAAATAAACGATTAGAAAACCTTCTACAATTTGCTTTGTATTTGGTGTTGGCCCACCATGTGTGTCCTAGTCACGATTGAATTGCCTGTGAAATAGTCAAATCTAATTGAAATAGTTCAATTTTATTCATATAAAAGTAGCTTCAAAAAATAGCTTTGAACTATAATTTGTTCCTTGTAACTTCAATATTTTTTATATCTTGATGTAGTAAATAAAACTTTCGATGGGATGAATGTATTTTGGATGGTAGCAAAAATCATTTAATGTCTTATTTGCATATGTTAATAAATAAACAAATATCAACTTAAATCTAGCGTACTACATAACATTTTTTTATGAATTTTTTTTGAAAAAATCAAATCGGATTAGCACTATACTTCAATCTCCCTGGATGCACCACTGAATATTAAATAAAAATAATTCGCTCCTAATAGCAGTTCCCTTTTGGTCGCCGTTTCTTTATTTTTTCATTAGAACACCAGAATGCTACAGTATTAACCATCGTACTAATCGTACTAAAAAATCGGGAATTACAATGATAAACTGACACTACATCTTGTTAAGAAAACAGATTAAAGATATTAAAAGTGCCATTAACTAGATAAAACGAGGGCGACTTCTCTCCATCACCCATTTCCATCACCTACAGCTCGCAGGGAACTGGGAGTTTCAACCAAATTCACGAACTACATAATGGTGCGCTGCCTCAAAAGCGTACATCAATGATGTTCCGACAGCAAATACCATCTACAAATTTAACACACAATATCCCTACATTTCTTTGCGATCAAAAATCGTAATATTATTCTATTTCCTTCGTGCGTCGCCGGAAGGAACGCGTATATTCCGTGGCTCTCTCGGCGAGGCTGCCCCGCGCCGCCTCCCCCCCTCCCCGTCGGCCGGCGGCGCCCACGCTGCCAAGCCCAGAGCTTAGCGTCGGCGCATCGGGCGTTTTTGCTTCGGCTTACGTCCGCTCGGGGGCAGGAGGGCGTTTCGCGCTGTCGAACACAATCCTCCGCGGCTCGATCTGCGGCGACGAAAATGCTTCTCGCCCTAAGCCCACCCGCGCGGCCCGGCCCACGTGGTATCGGACATGTTTCCAATACACGACGACGGCAGGGAAGGAACGCATTTCTCATTTGCGACTACAGTCACAAATTTCGCGGCAGGGAGGGGTGAAGTAATCTAACTCAAAATGCATGGAAATGAAGTTCACTAAAAAAGAGGAACGCTCAAGTCTCCGAAGGCTAAAATTGTTCGTTTGGTTTAGATTACACGGAAAAAAAAGACATTACTGTATTTGCAGTGTATATAAGCCAGAGTGAATAGTGTGTTTGATTATGAGAACAGTTATGCCTTTATTTGTCTAAACTTGAGTTGTTCACGCCAGTCACTCGTAAATACTATGTAACTAAACCTTCCATGCAGGCATCTGCTTTACCGGATCGATGATCACCCTTTAGTCCGTTGTACTGAGGTGCTAATGAATTCGAAAATGAATTTTAATATTTAACATACCGAAAATTCTCAGCAATTCATTTACAATGGAATATTCTAGTGAAAGAATAGGTCCTTAGTCGCGACTAGACTACCCTCGTCTATTAATATGTTAGGAATCAAGACAATTTCAATCCACGGTTTCTGATTCAATATTCCTCAAGCTATTCACGCATGACGTTCACAAAAAATTCATGTCTCTCTATTTCTGAACGATCTTAACCGCTAGCTTTCCGTGCCAATTTTAATTTTAAGTCCCAGTATAACGAGGTGGCACATTTTCATTCCTTCCCTTGCGTGTTTTCCGGACACACATGAGCAGCAACCTCGCGATGGCTGTCTAAAATCGTTTAAAACAGAGAAAAAAGCTTATGTGTGCAAGCGATGAGATTTTTGTGAAGGCAAAAACAGATCCTCAGTTGGACTTGCAATAAGCAAGCAATTGTAGACAAAAACGTCACTACAGTACAAATTGTCAAAGAAGTACAAATTATGTGATTGTTTACATACATTACAAATGTTAAACACAAAGAATTTTAAAACTAAATTTAATTCAAAAGCCTTTTAAAGTACCTGCCAATAGCAAGTATACATCTAGAGAAATTCTGGAGAAAGTTATACGTATTCTGGAGAAAGTTAACTAATACGAGTAGAACCTGCAACTTATTACCTATAGTTAGGATAGTACTGTGGACGTAATATTAAAATGATGTATTCACTACACTAAATAAACAATCAGATATCACAACTTACTAGCACTCGGTAAACCATTCTTTCGCAATTTCTGCAACATCAGTTCAGTTGCACATACGTCAATTTTTGTTATTAATATTGAAAGCCATTAAGGTTTTATAATCTTTATTTCCGGCATGAACAGTTCGCATCTCCATTAAACGAAAACATACATTACGTTACAAAGGCCGACATGTACACGAAATACTGCCTTACATTAATTTCGGTAATTTATAATTAAACTCCCTCCCCCATTTTTTAGAGATCAAATCGAAACCTTTTCACTTACTCTTAGAGCCAAATGAAATGAACTTCTCAAACCTATTTACAGATTTCACGTTATAAACAAAAATGGGAAACGAACTCTCTTCTGAAAGCTCAAATGAAAATAACCGACCATTTTATGCTGTTTCTCGTGTTCCGCCCGCAGTTTCTCTACTAGGCACGACCTCGTTGTACCAAGAAGACGCATTCTTATTCCCCCCATTGCGCCCGCAGGCCCGCGGGACCCGGCGGCCCTACAGACGCAATTAGCGATGTGACGAGCCGGGTAAGGAGGTGCCTGGAGGCGAACCGTGCTATGCATAACAAATACGACCCGCTAACGGCCGACCACCCTCCAACGCACCCTCCCGCGCGCCGCATCCTTCCAACTCCGGCTAATAAGGAATTAACCCTTAATTACCACGACCAGGTCAATATCAACACGAGCGGGGAGCGGCGTCGGCGCTAGCAATCAAACTTCGTGGCGGCTTCTCTCTCAACTTCTTACCGCATCCACCCAACTTCCCGACCAACTTGGGGACCGCGCGGCGATCTCGAGGTCATCGTTTATCCACGGGCGCGGACACGGGGCCGTTTAGAAGGCGGCGACTCGACTCGACTCGACCCATCCATCTCGGCAAGGAGGGGCCTTCCTCTGGACGCTGCGGGCGAGGTGTGGCTAATGGCGCAGTGTGTTGATACAAGGAGAAGTCTAGACGCCGGCGAAGGGGGGTCCAGCCTAATTCGGTTTGGAGAGTGTTGGGAGAGAGACAAGTGGAGAAGGGCGGCGACTCCGGCTGCGTTGTGCACTTGGGCAGGGGGGGGGGGCGACCTCCTCAAAGCTACGGCCGAGACGGGGGGAGGGAGGGGTCTGAAGAGCAGCGCTTGTGTTGGCTACATTTGGAGAGTGAAAAGTTAAGTTGGTCGTTGCAAGTGCTTCTTTAATTGGAGATGGAACACATTACTGAAATGAGAGAGAAAATTAAATGAAAAGCAATTTTCAAAAAAATATACGCCTATTAAAAGGTCGGCGAGATTGACTAAATTTGCCTGTTTAAATAAAATTATACAGAAAGTATATCAATATCAAATTGATAAAATGTTGGTAATAGAACCTTCAAAAAATTTTAACTAGTATATTGGATATTTCTTACGCAGAATTACGCAGGGGGGATGGAGGATTGTACACCAAAAATACTTGAATGCAGAACTAGAGTTCCAACATTTTCACAGTCCAAAAATGTTAAGAATTTAAATCTTAAAAGTATTAATATTTTAAAATCACAAATACTTTGGAACGAAGTCAAATAAATTTTCTAAAAAATACTCAAAATATTCAAAGAATATTCCAATAAATAAGAAAGAGGTATACGGAACACGTCACTTAGGTCTATCCCTTCTCCAACTACAAACAAAAGAACACGTAGTTTCTTGTTTAGTTTCTTTGCAACGCCATATACACTTCGATACCTTTTCAGAATTTACCAGATAGAGTGAAAGGTGACGATATATCCACTACATGTGTGATGGAGATGTGTTGGCGCGAGCGGGATGTTCGCTGCCCGACAGAAGGTTAAGGTGAGAAGAAGGAAGCGCCTAATTGGGTTTGGTGGCAGGAGGAGGTCGGGAAGGACGCCTGAACCGAGTTTCGGAGTTGCCGCCACGTCAGGGGCGTTCAGCGGTGACCGCGGAGGGAGGGGTTGGGAACAGGGCCTTCAGTCCACCACTTCGTTTCAGCCAACAACTCCACAGAAGGTGAATTTTTTTGTAGATCAATATTTTATAAACAAACAAGCGGAATAACTTTTAACAAAATATAATATCGGCCTCGAAACCTAGAGATGCACTCCAAATTACAAAAAAATTCGAAAATAAATTTACTAGTTTTTCCAATCGGAAATGACTTAACATTTAACAAACAAACTGTCGCGTTATTTTTTGATTAAAAAAATCACACTAAAAGTACTAATGACTTGAAAAAAATGTTTGTATTGAAACCTGGGTACATACGAGTATATTACTAATTTCCAATGAGGGCAGAATTTGAACAAAAACTATAAAGCTTCCGGCCATGTGACAGGTATCTACGATTTCATTAGATACCCAAGAACTAGAAAAACAAACAAACAATGAAATCTTTTCGATTTTAACTGAAAAATACCAATATTTGATTGTGTTATTCCATCTATTCTCATACTGCGCGAACTGACTCATTTTCAGTGCACCACAACTTACAACACTGCTGATATGTGACAGCAGGAATGGCTCAAAGATGGGTCGTTCGGTATTTTAAAAAACATTTTTAGTGAAGGAAACTCGTAATGCAGCCAACTGAAACTTCTGGGTCGGTTGGCAACCCTGCAAAATTATTTTCATGTTCGATTTCAATGGCGTACTTTTGATGAACAACTTTCTGTAAGCCAATTCTTTACTTTCGGAAATTGTACGACCGTCATAACGGTTCTTTTGGATGATCAAACAATACGGCACTAGTTGCATTGATCGTCCGTTTTTTTTTACACGTGAGTGGGAAGATTATCAAGTGGCCGTATCACTCTGGTCGTCGGACAACAGTGTCGACCTCGCTATTAAAATCTGGAATCGCTTCACATATTCTAGAAGATCAAAGAGGTACAATTAAATAAATCGCTGGAAATGTCGAATAAGTGTTGACAAATCATTCCACCACTCAAAAGAAATGTAACTACCGTAAGATGTGTGCAAGGTGGGTTTCAATATAACTGACCGTTCAACACAAAGCTTAAACACTTTTGGACAGAATTTTAACCGGATACATCATTGTAAGCATAGAGTGGAAACACCCAGAATATCCTGTGCGCAAGAAATTCAAAATGCAACAATCCCCAGTGAAAATCATTCTAACCATCTCTCGGAGTGTCCATGATCAAATTTTGTGTGATCATTTTGAGGAGCAAGGAGCTACTAACAACGTAAACTACCCAGACATGGTTGAAAAGAAAGTCAAGCTCGCGTTGAACAAAAAATGTCCGGGATAGCAGAGGAAAGGCGTGCTTCTTCAAGAAAATGCTTGACATCATACGGCACAACTGACGCTAAAAACTATCGGGAAAGACTACTGGAATCCTATCAAGTCCTCCTTATAACCCTGATATTGCTCCTTCTGATTTTTATCCGATGAAAGTAGCTTTCCGTAGCATCACGTTCAATGACAACGAAGTATTAAAAAATCAAAATTTGCTTCGTGATGAAGGTAAATAATTCTTCGCTAAGGGGATAAAAAGGCTCCTGAGACAGGGCGAGCGCAGAGAAGTCGATAAAAAGTACGAGGGAAAGTAGACAAAAAAAGTATCGTTTTAATTAAATATTTTTACTGAACAGCAATTCGACGGTTTAATTATTGAATGATCTCTCTTTCATAACATCAGAAGTATTTTCAGTCATTCTGAGCCTAAATAAAAGATTGACTCTCTTATTTTAGTTTCTTATAACAACAATTTCAAAGTAATTCATTTACTGTAATTTCGGTAACGATATTGAAGCGTCATTATAATGGTGACTTTTTCAACTCTTGTGTACTGCGATTACTGCAGATATAACCTACTTTCGCTAAGTGGACCTTAGGACCGCCATTACCGGACAAAAATCCTCAGCAATTCTGGGATTTGAACCCTGATCCCTCAGGATAATAAATATCTATCCTAATCACTATGCGACCCCGACTCTAGATGCTGAGTGAATTTTTTTTAACTGAATATTCTTTCAAGTATTTAAATTTGAAATTTCACACATGAAGTATATGATATAGAACGTGACCATACCAGCAAATAACTATTTCCTACTGTTGAAGACGAATAAAGGCAAGAGAAACTTCGCAACCGACGTTTTAAGCGGCTTCCTGAATCAGTCATTCAAAGTCATAACGAAGCGTGTCACACTATATTTGCATTTGTTTGAACGCTGTAACTTTTGTCTTTTACAGCCGTGCCTTTATAGTTGTGGTCTTTACAATTCATCCACGGAAAGTTGCTGCTCAACATTCTTGAGGAGAGCGAGTAAGAAGTTTACGTCGCCTGCGCAGATAGGACCGAAATTTCGCGAAAGCAACTTGTTCTATTTTCCTTGCAAGACAAATGAACCTCGGAGACATGTAAGAGAATGTAAAATTCATGCACCAAGTTGCGAAGTATACACAGAACGTAGGAGTTGCTCGCTCGCAGTAACAGCGGCTGTAGCGGCAACGCCGCATCTTGTGTGTAGTGACGATAAGAGCTCAAGAACGAGGAAGTTACATATTTGTTGCTGCCCTGACACGGATACAGCTAGAGTCGTCCATCAAACACGAATGGCGAGAAAAAGACGAAGGAGATGCGAAGAGTTTGTCGAAGAGAAAACATTGACGAAGAAGTGAGAAACAATAGTCTACGCTTCCGTTCATAAGATTGCACCCCAACTGGGAGAAATATTTCTACTCCAATATTATGTCACAAGGTTGTCAATTTCTACAGAAATTAGATAGTAAAGATACGCAATGAAAGCGTATTTTAGACCACAAAAAAATCCATATACTCCCTTCTGGTTGTTAAGGATTTCTCAATACGTGAGAAGTATGAAACATTAATACAACTCGCAAATGGTGAAAATGTTTTCTAAGAATTCTTAGTAACATTCGTGTTTTTCATTACAGTGAAAATACCTTAATGTAAAATAATTTCTGTTCTTAGGGAAAGCGACATATTTAGAAAAATATCCATAACAATACTAATATCCCTGCAGTGCAGTGCCGTATCATCCGATTTCTGGGAATGGAAATACTGCCCATCACAACCGATGCGAGAACATCTTAAGTGAAGGGCTACGATGAATTTCTGTTTCTAGCAATTATTATTCAAATAATTTTTCTCCCGGGCGCTTATAAAAGCGAATTAGAACTCTCACCGTTAAAATAAGATAAATGCGGTTTTTGATGTTAAGAGACACGATCTATCTCGTACTCTGACTTCCGGTCCAAAAAAAGTGCCACGAGTAATGAATATCAAACTAATCGTGTTCATAAATTCTTTCAGTCATATTCTTTCAAGTTACTACTATTATTCATGCAATGATTTTGTAAGAGAACGAAAGAAAACTCGCATGTCACAAAAATATACGAAACAAAACGTTCAGGAAGTGTAAATGACGAGAAGCAAGACAATGCAAGAAATTTGAGTCACGTTGAAAGCAGTTCGCGTTATCGACAGAGGTTGTTGCACAAACGCCGCGTCTCATCTAGACGTCGATCTCACCATGGCAACCAATTTGCATCATCTTCCCCTGCCGCGTCTAGCCCCACCATCTGGGAACTTCGCCAATATTACCGGAATCCAGCAATTACTCAATAACGCAACCCATAACTGTTGATGCCAACCAGCGAAACTTTGAGCATTCAGCCAGTTAATGGTCTCTGCCGGATACCGAACCTCAAGGGACCTAGCTATCTCATTTCACTCAAGAAATATCTAGTTTCCCATAATTGAAATTGTCTTAAAAAGTGAAGACAATGTGGCAGCTTAAGCTTGCATGAAAATCAAAAACTATTTTCACTAAATAATTACAATTCATGTGTAATAAACAGATTAGAAGAACCAGGTATACAAATTTAAAGCTTTCTTTTTTTTAAGTCAAATAATGTCTATATTCTGACATTAAATATGTATATCTCCTTTTCCAATGCTTGATAAATACATTGATTCTTTGTCATTGTAGTTACACCGGCGTAAAATAGACGCTACCAGGAAGAATGGCAAATTGTTCAAGAACCAAGACTCCAATATCGCCCTTATCGCGAAACATTTAGGGCTGATCAAAGTAATAATTTAGTGAAACTGAAACAATTCTAACAATTCCCTTTCAACTAAAGTAAAGTGAAAATTATTTAATGCTGGGCCCGAACGACACCAAAAATTAGATATGTAAAATAAGAATAATATACCACAAATGATATTTTGGAGTGACGTTTGAATTAAGTAAAATGGCGTTCTGAATAGTCTGAAGTTCATCTCGCGGGAAATGTCAATAAATGCGGGAGTTGGTACGACTGAAGACACCCTATACTCTGAAGAAGGATGCGACTAGCCCGTCACTTCAAGAGTTTCAGTGTTCATTTAACACGAGGAAGAAGAAGAACAACCCTAAACTAAAAATAAAGGAAATTGACGTAATTTAAGAAAACAAATATGATTTTTAAATATATACTCTATAAATAAAAAATATAAGTTCATTTAACTCAACAAATGAAGGGCTTGAGACAAGATGATTATTACCAGACACCGCAAACTTCTCGATTTTAGTCGAAGTGTGTCGTCTTGTTTTTGCTTTGCCTTTGTACAAACAACATGTATAGTAATAAATATTTACCAATATGTGCTACACTTTAAAAGAAACTCGCGATATTGACATTAACGAATAGTGGGAGGTTTGTTGTTGCAGGCGTGACTTGTATTACTACTACTCCAAACCCTTCAAATATAACAAAAGAAAAAGGCACCACCAGCAATAAGTAATGACATTGATAATTAATTGTCAATAACTAGTATATTATATTAACCAGGAATTTAGCTATCGCATCAAATTTGTTAATAATTGCATCGGTCACATGCGTCTTTAACCCCTGTTAACATGCAACCCTACACATTTGGTAAGTGCACATGTACCTACCTGTATGTTAAAAAATTTAACATCCTTAGCAACGTAAAAAAACAACCATCGATTCATCGCAAGTCAAATGTTCATTAAGAAAAAATCTGGCGATGTTTTGAACAAGTCCGATTTAAACAATTCAGAATAAAAGTAACTCATTAGTTTCGGAGATAATTATTGTTAATTGTAACATTAATAGTGCAATAAAAATGTGTATTAGGTAAATTAACATCATTCTTCTCGCTTTCTATCAAATGAAACGCGTCTCCGGTAATTATGTTTACTGACGATCTGAAGGTGTCACCATTGGAAGGCGACGGGCCAACGTTCTCATCGAACGTTATTTCTTTAAATATCTTTAGGTTCCGGAGAATTATTTGCATCCCTCTTTTCTCAAATGACGATATACGAATACTGCTGAAATAGATATATCGCTGAAATAGATATATCGCCCCGCACCAATCGTAGAAATGTGCCGCAGAAACAGAATTCATTTGCTTACTATTGCTCGGCTACGCTACGCCTCGATTTTTAACTTTTGGCCTCGGCAGTAATAACACGTAACATTTCTAGGTATGTTAATACCTATAATTTTGAAGTAGAAATACAAAAAATATACGCACAAACGAGTCTTTGAAGATTAAAATAGCTCTTAGCAGTCACGAACTCGACTTCTTTCGTCATACTTCCAAAGTGATGTACGACGAATTTGCACTGTACAATGAACAACATTGTAAATGTAAGAATATACATAAAATATGAATTTACGATCGCTAACAACTCCTCCAGAAAATTGCGAATAAGTGCCCCGAGGCAGGTCACCGGGAACATCCACCTCGCCGCATGCGAGCGCACGATCTGCGCTGCGAGTTCATTCAAAGCTGAGGTCGTTCTGTCTCCTGTCGCTTCCAACATCACTCTGCATCGCCGCCGCCCCTATCCTCCCGCACTGGCCTTGACTTCGAAGCACCCTAACCTTATTCTTTCGAGCTTCCATCGCCGTTGACCCGCTGCCTCGCTCGCCACCTCTGCCACCGTAGACACAGTCCGGCCCGAAAACAATGCAAGGCTCCTTTTTTCGTCATCCAAACCTACTGCTCGTAGTTTCCTGCGCAAAATGTTAACTGCGACATCGCTTCTGACATCCGCCACCTACATTACCTCTAACGCCTATGCCTTCCACATTGCTATAGATGCTATCCCATCTCTTCCCGCCTCTACCAGCACGCGAGAAGCCCTTGCATGCGCCAAGAGCGTGTGCTGCAGTTGCCATCACCCACCCACAATCGCCATCATCACCGTTGCCCGACCTCGTAATTCATCAACGCGGATCAGAATTTATTAACAACGAGCAATAAACAGATGCGAATGAATTTAGCAATATGTGATACTTACGATCCAAATATGAAGCAACTGGATGTTAGTTCATTTTATTTATGTCAAGACGAAGACAAGTGAGAAAATGAATTCCTAATTCACAAAACAATTGGAAGAGTTCAAAGGATCCATGCCCAGTTCCATATGTCCATTTTGAGGTGTATAATGCTACCCAATCGACAAACTTCGAGATACTTAATTTGAACCTAAAGAATTATTATGTTCTGATATATAGTTGATATTTATGATCCTAGAACAGTAATGTTTATATTAGAGTTATCTATGTACAGCAAAAATTATACACATACAATACTTAATGAAGAAATTTATTACGGTAGGTCACAAAATGGCACACAGTATCGCGAGTCACTTTTCAATTAATAACACTTATAAACGAAAGGAAAAATAAATTTAAATAGAATATAAAAAGTAAATATAACGAGGCAATTAAATGATGTCGTGGGTGCAGTTTAGGAGTATCAAACCTTTTCAGTTAATTGCCATATGTCTAAGTGGACACTGGAGCAATGAAGGTACTTATGAAGTTACTTATGTTTTTCAAATGTCAAACGTGTTGAATAATATTTAAGAATTGTCTATTTGGTAAAAACACAGCACATGAAACAAATTTATTTTCATCACGTGAAAAAAAGATGTAATAAATAACATAATTTATGAAATTGAAATAATTAAAGGACTGATTTATATTTATAATAATTGTGTTTTTGTTCTGAACAAGACTGATCTCATACATTTCATAAAAATAATAAACAAATTTGATTCTAATGACAGTAATTGTTAGATAAAATTCACATCCGGATGTGATTGGTACAATTTCGACGCGTATAATTCTTTTCTAAAATAAAATTACAAATGCAGTATTGACAATTATTCATTATTCTAATTCACGAAAGAAGCAGCAAATTACAAACACAGACGTCAACAATATAAACACAAAAATGTCCGTTGAACTCGATGTTGATTACACTCCAATTTCAACGTCTCAAAACGACATTTCAGTGAAAGAAAATACCCTGCACACACAGCGTCCGCCCTCGAGGGGTGAAGGCTCCGGTGGTGATGTATCGCGGCGTTCATTAGCAGAGATCAAACACAGTCTCTCACACAGCACCTGCGAAGCAGGGGGTTTGAATGCGCCTCTGAAAACGTGCGTGGGTGGACAGTAAATGCGCGTGAACGCACAGGATATGCAACGATGTACGAAGCCAGGCACCTCTGGCAGACGCTAGAGCCCAGGATCATTAACTAAAGCAAAGCAGGACTTCCGTAAAATCAACGCGAGGTGTGCGTGTTAGAAGCTAATAAACCATTTTGGATGAATTAAAACTAAAGTGTGTGAACTTCCCAGAAACCTGTTAGCGTTATATAAATTACAAAACAAAGTTAAATTTTGCCCTCAGGTCCCTCCCTCTTGCGTGATGACGATCGCTGCATCTTTTGCATGAGCGTGAAAAAATATCAGAGACATAACGAGATGTTTTTGTTGAACTTTTACCTTCATTTTTTTTTCTGACGACCTCTTAGACAGCTTTTTCCAAATATTGATTCGGAACTCCTGTTACGACTAACACCGACTAACACTTTCATGGAATAGTATCGAAGCTATACTGATTCCACTCGTTATATCAGTCTCACAATCCTACGTTATACTAAATTAATAAATTAGAGAAAAATATTGTCAATAATTATTTATTTTAGTCTTCTATATATTTTTGTGTACAGAGATTATTCCTAGCAAATAGTTGCTGTTTACCTATGTAAGGTACATATAATACGTGAATTAAATATAATACGTACGTTCCGTGTCAATGTGTTATTTAAGAACTTCATACTTTTATCTAAGTTAGATCAATACGTTCGTTGGATTTTTGAAAGTATAACACATCAGAAAGAAAAATTATGACTTGCAATTAGTAAACTACAGCCCAGAAATTTTAGGTAAAACTAGACACATTCAAGGTCATAAAAAATCAAACTTTTAGAAATGAACTAAAACAGATAATACAAAGATCACGACTGAAACCACAACTGAGTTAAAGCATTAAAAATGAAGGTAGAAGAGCATCATTGCAACATCCTCTAGGACAACATCACGTTAACTTCAAACAGAACACACAGTGAGAACAAACTTGGGTCCCAAAGCTAACATTGCTTGAAACACGCAATGTTTTTGCTACCAAAGAACCTCGGAGTATATGGAGCATATGTAATTTATCGATTGCTTTGGAAACTTCCCTGCAGTTCTAACCCAATATTGGGTTCGGTAACGACTGCAATATCCGAGAGAATGTGGAGCAGGGTTGGGTGGCTTTAGACGGACAAGTCGCTTTTGATAACGCAGACAGCTGCGTGTAAAAGGCAAAGGAAATGGCCTGACGGTGCGCCTGTGCCCGCAGTGCCGCGGAGTGTGGCGTGAGGTCTAACGCCAAGGCGCACGAAGGAAGCAATGAGAACGCAGCTTCAGAACTCATGCTCTGATTGACTGTGAGAGTGCAGGGGCTGGTTCCTAAGCTACGAAAGCTGAGGGCATATTTCAGAACATTCGAGAGTTGATGATGTGTGAAGTAGTATTGTTACAATTATAGCTTTTACATTTACCTCATTGTTTTACTGTAAATTGAAAAAATCAATGGAATAGGTGATTGGCCCTTCCTAATATCCACGTGGACAATAATATCTAAACGACGAAAGAAAATGACTTTATATGCCGCAGAATTTTACCCCTTGATGTTATTTAATGCAATCTATACTGCTACGTCATATATTCTTGGAAACCAAAACATATATTAGAAAATAATTACTTAATCCCGCAATAAAATATGACATGAAATGTAACATTCACATGACAATGTTATATGCGTTTTATTAACTTCATAAATCACATTAAATGCACATTGAATTAAAGTTATATTCGATCTATTCGGAATTATGTACCTTGAAGCATCAACACAGAGAGAAAAAATATTAAATGTGAAAGAGTAAATAAGAAAATTATTTTCACAACAATCGTGGCAAACATCCTGTAGAGAACAAAGGAGAATCAACTCAAAGTTTAAGTAAAGGAAGGTACTGATACAGTATTATAAGTCAATAATCAAAAGCCTGTAGACAAAAAGATAGAGTAAAATCTATTTGGCAAGTCTTAATCCTCAACTTTACATGATATGTATTCCTTTTAACATTTTAGTTGACCTGGTAAAATGTCTGAATATTATTTCAGTACCACGGAGGAGAAGATACGGATTGATTAAGAATGAACAGCAATAAGGAAGGTGAAGGATAATGAACATGTGTAGTTCATGATCTGAATGTTATCCAAATGTTCTGTCATCTCCCATTTATTAATAGTAAATTTTACATTGTCAACATTGATGTTCATCTATAATCCAATTTCCTCAAAACCAACAAATTCATTTAATTAAGCAAACACACGGCAACAAGCACCACAAGAGTAAGCACTACTGAATCTATTTCACCAAGAGTGACATCCAGTGCCCTACAATCGCCATCGATTCCTGCCCCCTTCACCGCGCTCCTTCTTCAGGGCAAGCCTCGGACAACGCCTCGTAACTCGGAAAGCCGTTCGCGTTAACCACTCCTCCAGCGCGCAGCGAGTCAATGAATCGCGGAATCAACACGTTCCGTCTGCTCTTCGGTCACATATTGACCTTCGCGCCATCGGCGGCGGCGGCGGCGGCGGCGGCGGAGTCTGTCGCGGCGGCGGCGGAAGCTCGAGTGGCAGATCAATACACCGCTCGGACGGCGTAATCTATTACCCATGCGTCGGGCGGTGACGGGTCTCTCGCCTGTGCGACGCCCTCCCCCCCCACTGCGCCCCCAATCTTCCCGCCCAACCATGGAGCGTCCCGCGACACCCCCTCCTCCGCCCCTCGCCCCGCCTCCTCGGCGCCGACCGCCCTCGCCCAGCGGCTCGACGGCCGCGACGGCGGCGGCGGGGCCCCACGTGGGGGACACGCGATGCCCGCGCGCCTCTGCGGGTGCAGATGAAGAATGGACATGCAGCAGCAGGTATAAATTGGCGAAGACGAGATGACGTTATTTATTGAGTGGGTGGATACGTCGAGCGGGGAGCCGTTCGGCCACCAGGCGCTGGGAGCCGCTATCATCCACAGAATTCGGGTGGCCCGCGTTACGTGCTTGTTGGGAATGATTAGCAAGGGCCGAGCCGAACACGACGGATGTGTCAAATTCAATAGGGGACGAGAAAAAGAGGGCTGAAAGGAAGAGATAATGGAAGATGGTAATAAGCAAGAAACCTAAGAAAAATTCAAAAGTATAAAAAAATGTCAATAATGAAACTCAAGGAAAGGAAGGGAGACTTAGAAAGTCAAGAGGAAAATTCGCAAGATAGTGTTAGCTTCTGTATTTTGTTTATTCTATCAGCAATAAAGGGAATGGACATGAAGGCATTAGACAACAAATCTGTAACACCAGTAAATACTTTTAGAACTACGTGATGAGTGTGCTTGGGACTTCTCATATAACCTACATTATGATCAGGCTATATCTTCTTGCATTATTGACACTTTCATATCATTTTGGAAACATAATATTTTTTCTGAAACAATTGGAAAGCCCGTATCAATAAATAAAATATACTGTATTCGTTTTCTTTTACAACCTTGCACTCTTTTACTCGATAAACCAATTGGTACAGCTAATTATTCGATAAGTATCTTCAAGTAATTTTAAATTTCATTATTTATTTATATGACATCCTGGAATGTGAAAAGTACTGGTTGTCATACTATTTATATCAGACTTACAAAGATTGTATAAAAAGAACTTTTCGGAACGTTTTTTTTTACATTTTGGTGGTTTCTCTCACAATACTCAAATGCATTAATTATTTAATGAAATTTGTCACACAATTAAAAAAGTTCAGGAATGCAGAAATATAAAGCAGCGAAACACATTTGATTAACTTGAAGTCATTATGAAGAACAGATAGTATCGTCCGTACGTCCGAAGATTCGATGAAAGTGACGAATACAAGAAAATGTCGAGAAGGTTATTATTCATCGCAGTTCAGTTTTTATTGACAGCGCACTGAGCTAAGATTAAACAGATCCACGCTATTTTAGAACTGGCCAATCAGACGTTGATCGTCGAGAAGTAAAACACTTGCTGCGAAATAGAACACCGTGGCAATTACTCCAGCCTATTGCTCACCTACAGTGCTGATCCATTCACAGATCAGAAATTTGAGGATTGCAATTAAAGATGGAGGTTCCCATTCATGCACGTATGTATCAATGAGTCAGAACAGCGCTAGTCAAAAAGATATTCAGTTCAGAAAATTCAGTGAAACCTATATTAAGCGCCCACTCTTTGTTACGTAAAAAAAGTGATATTTTAGTGAGGCGGTTTGCATCATATTAGACGTTTAGGAGAGGGTCTATTACATTGGATGTTTATATGGACGTTTGAAGTATATGAGCCCGAATGATGGAATATAAAACATTTTGACCTTGTTTAATTTTGCCTTTTAGACAAAATTGCGTTTTCAGAATAATTTACTTTTTAATCTTTTTAAATGCATATTAAAATATTTATATCTCATTTTCTTAAAAATACACGTTTAAATCAGTTGCAGTATTAGCACAGCCAATAGTTTTCTAGCTAGTACTGCCAATAGTTTTCAAGGTGTTAACGCTCATCAATTTTCTTGCGTCAATTGAATTTGTGACTTCGGTACGCATGACACATTGTACATCTTTGGAGATCAAAACTTCGCTTTTCTCGCACTTCTTCGCACACACAAAAAGTCAAGGGTTGGAGTCTTGGGTCAGAGCTGCGCTCGAATTCCGGACGCCTCCCAAACAATCGCGTGTTACGTAACACGTCCATTACCCTGACTTCGACATGGATATTCTACCGCACCAGATGTTCTCTCAGGGAGGTAAAGTAAGAAGACTTTTAATTCAAAGAATTAATCATTAGATCACTTTAATATCCGTCCTCTCATTAGAAGAAAAAAAACTGAAATGACGGGAGGAACCGTGATACCATTTCAGTTGTCACGGTTTATGTTACACGATTCCAAAAATTCCACCGAACTCTGATTTCCTCGAGAATGAAGCTAAGGTATGTCATGCGTATGCGTTTTACATCGCACAATTTTTTTTTCATTGTAGAACGCAAAATTCTGTTACTGTATAATTATAACATTCCTAAAAGTGGTCTCTGGGGTAAATTAATACATTTGCTATAAAGAGGCTGGTCGGGGAGAGGGTTAATCTGTTAACAGGTCACGACATATCGGTCGTTGAGAGGGTGATCATTAAAGAGAGGTGTTTTTTTGCAAGAAGTTTCACTAGACATTACTTATAAGTACAATTTATTTTCATGTTTTTAACAATTAAAGAAGACCTTACCTACTTTGTAAAATATTTCCAGACGCGAGAAATTTTAATCATATTTTTAAATAAGCGTTTCCAGCTTTCCAGTTTGCGGTCAAAGTATACGTATGAACTCGAACACGGTCGAAGGGATATATAAAATACGGAAAGGGCCAATGTCGGTAAATGTTTAGTAAAATCCAAATTATCATCCTATAACATATCTTCATTTCACATCAACAAAATAATTATCCTTATTAATATCTAATATATACCAGATCTCCGAGAAAGCTAAAATAATATTACTATTCACAGATATCATTTAGTTCGCGCAACGAAGTGTAATTCGGTCATACCTGCAGACCGATTGAAACAATTACAGTACTTTTCAGTAATTTTTTATCAACTAGACCGCATTTTTTCTAATTGCGTATCAATTTATACACTTGTTATTAAGGATAATAAACTAAAATCACAATTGCACAAGTGCCTAATTTTAACTACAATACTTTTCTAAGTACTGTAGTTCTAAGAGCTGTACAAAGAAATTAATTTTTTGAATGCGAATGAACTATGTTTATTTTTAGAATATTTAAACTAGCTATTTACGAATTGAAATTTCACTATTATTTAACAAACTTCAGAAAATATATTTGGAAGTGTCCCGATGAGAGTCACGGTGGGACCAGAATACATTGATACCAAATACATGTGTCCCGCTAGCAGCTGGGTCAACGGAGTGTTCGCATGAGGAGAACAACACACATTACTCAATATACAAGGATTGTATGTCGGAACGGGACGAACAAAGCAAGGCTTAATGAGATAGAACCGGAGGGTAAAGAGGAGCGAGGCCGGAGGTGGTCGGAGGTGGTCGGGGGTGGTCGGAGGTGGTCGAAGGTGGTCGGAGGTGGTCGAAGGTGGTCGGAGGTGGTCGGAGGTGGTCGGAGGTGGTCGGAGGTGGTCGGAGGTGGTCGGAGGTGGTCGGAGTTGGTCGGAGTCGGTCGGAGTCGGTCGGAGTCGGTCGGAGTCGGTCGGAGTCGGTCGGAGTCGGTCGGAGTCGGTCGGAGTCGGTCGGAGTCGGTCGGAGTCGGTCGGAGTTGAAGGTGTGCGTGTGTGTGTGGGAGGGGCGGAGTGAGCTCGGGTGCGACGGTGGCGTACGCGCCCGCGTCCGCATGGTTCGCCCACGTTCCTCCGCCGGCCCGCGCAGCCGACGCGCGAGCGAGAGCGCGAGCGAGAGCGCGGGCGCGCGCCCGGAGGCACAGCGCTGCGCTGCAGCCGGTCGATGCCCGGCGCCGTCCACCACTCACCTCGCCACCGCCTCGCTGTACACGAAGCCCGCCGTCGCGCGGCGGACCACCTCGAAACACAGGTCCGAGCCATCCATGCTGCAACACACAAACGAATGAGGTCACAAAGGGAACACAATTCGGGAGCAACAAAAAAAAATCAACAGTATCGAAAAAAACTGTCCTGACAAATAGGCCATTCTCTAGTGCTTCATTTATCTATTTAGTTATTTATCATATATTTATTGTCTTGTTGTTTTGCCCAATATTTGAAAGAATTTCACACGGCAAAAACATTACAAAAAATCACACATTTCATAAAAACGTAACGTTATATTTACCTTACTTTCGTAAAAGTAGGTAAATAATCAGACAGATTCAGTATGTTTATCGGTGTGCACATACGAAATAACTTCAATGACTGGAAAATCGGGTTTTTGTGATGCAACTGAAAATAGCAGTGCCGGTACAATACCCATGTATTAAACCAAAATCAGTTTTGTACATGCAAATTCATTTATGATTGTAACATGGCTCAGCATAATATAAAAGTTTGTAATGTAATGGAGAATATACATTCAGTTACATGTAAAGTTTGAGTAATGCTTTTGAAATTCAGTGTAATGGACAGTGTTCGCAGTATTGTGACGTGCGAAATACCTTATCAAAAATATTCCGAAAGACACTATTTATGGTATAGAAATTGATCACAACAATTATAAAATCTGAAAAGTACATATTAACGCGCACGGTTTAGAGGATATGGGAGAGTTGCGAGATACACTACATGAGAATTCTGTTATTAATTTCACATTAACGATTTAAATAGTCTTTGTTCATTCGCTTATGTAATAACAAAAATTATTTTAGGAATCAATTTAATTTCGGAATACCAATCTGATTGGAGTTTAAAAAACGGTTGGTATTTCATTTTCTCCGCTTCCAAAAGAACATCTCAAGGTGACTTATTCATTAACTGATTACTCATTTATTTACTAATGAAAATGCATTTCTCCAATTTCATTCATTTCAACAATTAATGGACTCATTTTATAAATTAACCTTTACTTCCAATTTTTTTCTATCTGGAGAATTTACGAGTTTCTTATCCCTTTGTTCATATTTTCCTTTTCATGTAGGAACAGTTATAATTTATTTCTTCGTCAATTTATTTTCCCACACTTCTGGCACTTTATAATGCCCTAGTGAAAAACAGATAAGTTGAGGGTGTTACCAATGTTGTAACAAATATACTCAAGATACAGCCTTGTTAGTGAATTCTTCCATTCACGTACAAAGTAATTTTACGGAAAGCTTTCCGTCCTCGTAATTTCCAGTTAATTTACAGATCAAATACGAATATTTACTAGTAGAACATTCACTCCGGAATCAACATCGTTTTTCAGTGAAATTTCTACAAACCGTTTCGTGCTTTGTTAATTCCTTACTTGTATAATGTTCTGGACATCTTGAAAATTATTCTTAATATAACAGTTGTTACTTGTTCTGGAGTTTTACTGTACATAATAAAAGCTAACTAACAAATAACTTTCTTCTTACAGATATCAACAATTTTCAACAATGTTCAGCTCCACATTGAAAGACATTCCGTCATCCAGCAGGGAATTAAAAACAGAAAAAAGCCTGTATCAATAAATGTAAAATGCGGACCCACCTCGACAGTTCGTACCCTCTCCAACTGAATCCGTAAGAGAAAGTGTTTCAAGTACCCTTGACAACCGCGAACAAAAGAACGCACTCAGGACGCGCGCGCGGCCGCGCCGGCAGCATGCGCGGGCACGCGTCGGCGGACGGGGGGGGGGGGGCGGAGGCCGTGGGAGCCATGCAAGGCGTTGCGGATCAGCGCACGGCCCCCTCCGGCCCCGCCCCTACCTTCCTCACCCCCGCCGGCCAGGCACGCCACAGCTTGCCGCGGGTTGAATAGCTCTTTAACGCTGCCCAGCACAGCACACCATACAAGATACCCGACAGACATACGATCACAGGTGGACGGCACGGACATACCCGACAGTACGATCTTTCTCGCATTACTACAAACTACGAAATATTATAATACTGCAAATGCTGGACACACAGGGGAAGTAGGACACACACGGAGAGACACACAGACAGAGAGTCACACTAACAAAATATGTGCACTCATTTACCCAAAAAATATTATTCAATTTCAGAATGTGTAAATCAAAATGATTGAATTTCTCGCTCGGATATTTGCCATTATTTAGAAAATATGGTACATTTTTGTCAAATAAAGGCCGGTTATCTTAACGACATAGCAAATAAATAAAATATATAATATACTTAAAATGGAGAGACAACTACTACAAATATTTCCAAAATGTATTATCAATTTTTTTCGTGTGAATAGACCCGCAGACAAAGTCACTGCTCCAGCGCGAATTCTAACAAACACTTGTGGTGAATAGGTCCATAGTTTGAACAAAAGGCAACATTGAACAATGTCATTCATTTTCAGCTGAAAATTGAAACCCATAAAAAAGGTCATCGGTGGTCGTCTGAGCAATACCATTTACTTATATACACTTGCATAGAGAGTAGGTCACTAGGTAATGAATTTGGATTTCACATTCTGGTGAGACGGACCGAATGAGGCTACTTTAATTTGCAACTAAGTCATGCACTTGTCGGGTGATTAAAATCTTCATCTACAGTTTCCTCAAACTAATAAATCAATGGAATCTTGTTGACTTACGTTGGATATTCTTTCAGTAAACATCAAGAAGTTAGGTACTACGAGTAAACATTTGTGAATCAAATTGGAATATCTTTGGAATTGAATGAATTTAACTGAATCTTTAATCTAACAAATTTAATTAATTATTTCACCCCTCTAGTACAAAATTAGTTTAACATTTATGTCGAGACTTTGATGTGCACGCTCACAAATTGTGGGTACACCGTTTATCCGCTACAATCGTTCTATATTCCCTTAATACAGAAAACTAGTGGTGGTGCAAGAGCTACTTTCTCGCATACTTTGTAACTGCTCCGTTGTAGGATACTACTACATAAACATGCAAAAGTGTTTTCAACCAGGAAACATTTTTCTCCGCACTGCCGTACAACTACCCCACAGAAGTGCTTTGAGGATCGAACTCGCGCCGACATCTAAAAATTTAATATTTCCAACAAGTAATTTTTACAATGTTTGAAAATAAGGAGAGTTCGCCGAAAACGTACCCTATCTTTCAGCGTTCACTGCTGCATATGAGAAGAATATTGAATGTAAAAAAATTGGAGTAGTTTTCGAAGAAAATTTATTTCTTAAATTAAGGGAAATCACAAATTAAGGGAAATCTACTTTTTAAAATTATACAAATCATTTTTTAAGGAGCTGATAGAACAGACTTTGTTTCAGAATAAAATCGCTACCTACAATTGTGTAGTTTTAACGTTCCATTTTGCAATGTTCGAAGATACGAGAGTTTGCCGCAAATGGGCCGAGCACATTTTACTGTCCCTTGATACACACGAGGAGAAACTGAAAAAATGTTTAAATAACGTAAAATTGTCTTATTTTCGGCAAATTTACGCGAAACATATTTTCGATCAATTGAACGTGACCTTGGCTCAAGATATGTCTTTAAAGAACGGTTTTCATTAAAGAAAAAATCACTATCGTCAATACCGCAGTTTCAGCGATCAATCAAAAACGAATTGCGTCTGTGTAATTTCCGAAAAATCGTCGATCCGTATAGCCAAAATCGGTGAGGCAGTAGTGTCGTGGCGATCTCGGATCGAAGGATCGCGGGTTCGAATCGCGCCTCGGGAATGGATGTATTGTGATCGTCTCTTCACCCTTCATCACCCTATCACTTCATTAAAGAAGATTTTATAATCCCAGCGCGAGCAGGAGGCCGTTGTCCTTAATGGGACGCGCAGCTGGCTAATAAAAACAATTCGAAGAATCAGGAATTTCTATGAACATGACATCTGCACCATTCTGTCGAGCGTTCTTCACGCTATCCGAGGGCAAAGTTAAAAAAAAAATCGAGTAATTTTTGAAAAAATTGTGAAGTTGTTATGAGGCTTCTCGTAATGTACCCTCAAAAATCAAAGTATCTGGTTGAAACTCCCAAAGCCTGGAGTTCGTTCAGATCGATCACCGAATATCGATTTTGGGTAAAATCGACTGAACGGTTCATGCTCTAGCGTCGACCACGGACAGGCAGCCGGGCGAACAAGCACACACACGATTTGCTGTCAATCGATTTTTCGGTATGAAGGACCCACAAAAACGGATTCTGGCTACATCATAAGTTAGAGGAAGTAATTTACTATGTACATGAGCAGTATTTTTTCATTTTTTCGTTAGCAGGCGCGGCAATAAGAGGTTTCCGGCCGAAAATTCGCCGTTTTCCGGCGCACGATTACTATTCTTTCTCTTCTTACAAAGTGCGAGAAAGTAAAAACCTAGGAATTCAAAAATATTTTAATGTTATTAGTTAAAGAAATGATTAATAAAAAATGTAACAACAGGGAAAGATGTTAATCACATTATACGTAATGAACTGAGAAAGAACTGAACCCTTCATGAAAATATAAATATTTTAGACTTTATTTAACACTTACATTTCACTCTTTCCTGCTCGTTGCGTAATGCATTTTATTTGCTTTCGTGAATTTGGAATGTTCATTTGTCGAAGAAGGAATTTACACTCCATCACCGTGGGAGGATGTGTGTAGATTTAGGAAGGGTGGGTGGAAGGGGCTGTACGTCCCAATGCGAAAGATGCAGCACTCCAGACCATCGGCCGTCAGCCACCCTCCCGCCCCTCACCTCTTCCCCGCCAGCCATCGCCCCTCGCCCCCGCCTCTCTCTCTCCTCCGCACATCGCCCCCTCGGCCGTCGCGACGCGTCGCCCGCCGGCCGTCCCGCGAACCTTTTGTTTACGGGCCGCGCCCCTGCGGATTTACCGCCCGGCTATGTATATTCATCGTCTCCGGGCGGCGCCTCCGGGCGGCCAGTCGGCTGCCAGGCCCCACGCGAGCACCCCGTGCCTCCGGGCGAGCCGCCCCCACGCTGCCGCTGCCGCCCTCCGCCCACCGCCCCTCCCACGGCCCGCCGCCACTTTGTTTGCACACCTGCCACTCCGGTAACATCATCCGCGTCGTCCTTCGTACTGCTATTTCTCATTCTTTTCACACTCATTTCTCATGGTGTTCTGATGCAACCACTAGATTAGTTGTTCTTTTAATTCACTTTTTGATTAAGACCAACAGTTTCCTTTTCTTCCTTGTTCTTGTTCACCAGCATTTGCGACCACTAACGGAATTGAGGCGTGCAGAAATAAAACAGCAGATAGACATGTAAGTTTAAAATTACTTTAAATGAGTTTTGCATTCAAATTGTAGTAATATATGTATTGAAATATCTTCGAGGCATGCTGAAAAGGGTTAAGTCAGTTTTCGCTCTATTGACCATGCACCAAGATATATTCTTCGTTACTGAATGATATAAAATTGTATAGTAAAATTGTGTAGAACGACTTATGTTCATGAATCGCATATCACTTCAATCCATGAAGAATATTAATTTTTTTATTTGTGAGCAATGCATCTAGAATTTAAATTAAATAATGCATAATATTCACAGAAATTTTTCGGCTGTTGATATACATTTTTCTATGTCTGCAGCAGCAACATTCCTAGCTTTCATCGACTTAATCTCGAAATCATTAGTCTCAGGTGCAGATGTGTTCACTCCGTCATTGATTTTTCTATCAGAAAGAAGAGAGGTGTCCTATTTGTTCAGATTCATCGGCTTCCATACAGCAGAATCTGAACAATATTAATTGTTGTGGAATGGTTATAAAATACAGTCGACGCTGAGCGTTTGATTTAATAACTGATCATTACATTTCAGCAGCGCGAATTGCGGGTAATATTTTGTTGCATGATATAGAAACGCAAATACGTAATTATGTCTATAGTACAAATCGAAACTATGAATGATGAATAACAAAGAAGAAGAGAAAATTTATTATCAATTGTGAATTCTTACATTGGAAAACAGTAAGCAACTTCCTGAATACTTTTTTTTACAATCAATGGGCCCTTGATGTTCATTATACTGACCATACCCATCAGCTGCATCATATCCAGTTATGGACTCCCAGTTGATCTCCATTGAAATTTCATCGAAATCATAAGGGTTTTAAAAATTATATTAAACCAAGATATCAGCGATTGCTGTATTTCTCTTTTACCAATCGAATTATTGGCAACTACTTATTCGACGTTCGAACACGCGGAAGGCAGGCTCGCATGCCTCGTTTGTCCGTTCCATTGGGAGGCACTAATGAAACCAGAATCTCTGCAGAACCAACATTGCAAGGAAAATATTTTTCAAGTCACTGATACCATAATTAGATAGCACATAGTGTTCACAATCTATTCATAAATATCTATACAAACTTCTTTAGAGGGACTTGTCAACTGGTGCACGGATATAACCTACGTTTCTTTACACAAATTTATGTTGTACTAAAAGCGGGCTGAAATGCATAATGTATCCATTAATTTGCCGCCAGTTCTTTATAGTATTCCTACTTTTAAAGTTTTCAGTTTCCACCATTTTCAACCGTCAGTCACCTTCCTTGCCTGCAAGTCCACCACTGGAGAGGCGGGTCAATAATAGCAGACTACTTCCACCGTTTCTCACGCATCATTCCTCTTTCCTGCATTATGGATTTAAATTTTCCACGTCATCGCAGTCATTCGTAAACTTCTAATATCCATTTTTACTCGTGTCCTCCTCCTTCGTTGTCACACCATTACTGCGAGAATCTGTAATTTTATCCCAAAGCAATTTCGACACCGTTCTCTCTCTTTCTGTAAGCTTCACCCTGTCCGTCTCCGCAGGATTCTTTTTCGAGACTTATTTGCGCTTAAGCCAGCTCATTCCAACCCGCATCGCCCTCGCAAGCTTTCTTTTTCGTGCCCGCGGAATCCCATTCCCGCCCTTCCTTTCCTTTTCAACATTCCTCCCGCATTCGCCGGCTCAAACACTTGGTGTCCTGGGTGGGGGACCCCCCCGAACAGGCCCCCCCCTCCCCCACGCCGCGGCCGCCTCCGTCGCGGAGCCGCGAGATGGATGCGAGGAGAGTCCCGGCGGGCGCCGCTTGTAAATCTCCGGCAAGTGCGCTATTTACTCATTCGCCCTCCGCGGCGGCGCGGCGGGAGATGCGCAGGAGCAGCGGCGGAGGGAGCGACGGCATGGAGACGGAGGGGACCGGGGTGGTCCAGGAAGAAGGCTATGGGGAATATGGGGGAAGTGGGGCTGGGGTGGTGGGTATCTTGATATTGATGGCTGCGGGGATGACGGACACGGCTGAAGCGCAGCCGTGGGGACAGCGAAGGTGGCGGGGACGAAAAGACAGCAGGAAAGGGGCCGTGGGCGGTAGGGGCAATAGACGTGGGAAAGGCAGCGGGGATTGGCCCAGGCGGCGAGGGCCGCAGGATCGCCGAAACAACAGAGACGGCGAGGATGGCGGCTGGGGCGGTGGGGGCGGCGGGGGCGGCGGGGGCGGCGGGGGCGGCGGGGGCGGCGGGGGCGGCGGGGGCGGCGGGGGCGGCGGGGGCGGCGAGGGCGGCGAGGGCGGCGAGGGCGGCGAGGGCGGTGAGGGCGGTGGGGACGGCTGTGGCGGCGGGGGCGGCGGGGACGGCGGGGGCGGCGGGGACGGCGGGGGCGGCGCGTTGGGCCGCGGCGCTCCGCAGCTCGCGATACGAGCGCTAAGAGGTAATTGCGGCGCGCCGTTCTGTAAAATCCCAGCGCGCCACGTAATTAGAGATATGGAACGAATCGAAGTGCTCGAATAGAAATGAAATTGAAACTACTAGCGTGGTAAATTGTCATGTACTTTCTCGTTAGTAATGGTAGCGACATGTTCGTTCTGCTGAACAGTTTATAACCTGACGATATTTAAAAATCAGTTGCATTTCAACAGTATTCATAAATCACGCTTTGTATTAAAATATATAGCTATATTTACAATCATTTAAGCCCATCGAAGTTAAATTGTCGTTAAAAGTGATATCATGTAGCCATGATATCGCTTAACCAAATGATACCAAAAATATAATGCAACCATCGAAAAGGGAAAAAAATACCTGAGATGTAAGAGATTGCTCGATTTCATTGCTTTGTTATCTGAATAGCTGAATTTTAAGTCAACCACAAGATGTTCCATGAGAATCGATCCACCCTTGTTTGAAAGCTCTCCTTTAACTTTTGTTTGTTAGAAATTAAAAAAAAAACTCTCAATCACCAAGAAATAATTGTGTTCTAAAGGTGAATCAGATGAAATGTGAAAGAATATTAGGTACTTTGTGTCTTCTAATAATGTTCATTTCATTCAGAAGAACTAACGGAAAACGGCCATTTAAAATCGTGCCATTTATTCTGAGGCAGTTGCAATAAATTGCTACGTTGTCGGTGAAAACTGTGGTAACATTGAGTAAATGGGATTCGCTCGATTTGTCAGAGCAGGCGGAATCTTGATTTTCCCCCCGAGGACTCCGACACGTGCTGTATTAGGTACTCGCCGTTTACCTCAGATTTTCAGTTCTGCAGTTTATAGTCTACTCTAAACGACAATTTTGTTCTTCGAAGTTATATTTGGGTTAGTGAGGAGGGGTACTAACACAAGTGTCAAAGAGAGACCGTAACTCAGAAACGACGCCAATGTGGAAAGGCGATATATCAAACGTGTTCACAAACAGCTTTCCACGTGAGAGAACCGACATCGTTCATAGCGCCACACGTTAAACACTGGCGATAAGAGTGGATGTCCGCAGGTTCGCAGTGAAGGTTTTTTTTGATATGTGAAGCGTAAAATTTTACATTAAGGGAATTGCAGTTAATTCATGAATTGAATCATTTCACATGAAAGAAGATTGGTGGCTGAGGGCTTACCTAATGGATGAGTATTTCTTTCCATTCGAAGTGTCAGTGGGAACATTTATCTGCATAGTATTTAATAAATACTTCCAGTTTCGTGAAGTAAAAGATCTCTTATTTTTAAAGGAATCACCACACAATATTAGTTCAGTGTGATTAAAGTTTAAAATTAAACACGAAAATCTAGAAAACAATAGTGACGTGAAGAGGCATTGCTGTTACGCAATTATACTCAATAAATAGGTCATGTTGTTACCAAAATCTAAGGCAATTTTAAGATTTTTAGTGTTTTAATTAGTTTTCTTTCTGGGTGAAAAGAGAAAACATTAGCTTTTTGCTTCTTAATATTGCAAGTACTTCTAGAACCGCGACCATTTTCCCACTAATCGTCTTACCACCGAACCCAATCTCTCTACCGAGAACTTCCCAGAATTCACCATACTCTTCATTTACTCTTTCCCTCTCCTCCCTAGTTATCTACTGTCAGAAAACCTCGCCGCGCGTTCTAATAATCTGGGTAACTTCTACGAAGAGATCGGCGTCGAATGGATCACAGAGGTGGATATAAAACGACGATCCCAAGCACCTTTCTCCTGTTTGTTAATAAGTGTAACGAACCGACTAGGCTGGCAAGAAAAACGTGAAGGAGATTCTAAAAGGACTGTTTTAAGTCAGGTATTCGTGGTTAATGAAGAGTATTCCATTCCATGCCAACGGTAAGCTCTTTTGATGCAGATGTTTTTCCTGAAAACTGTTATAAATATGTACCTAAATATTCCCAATATCTTAATGCTTTCACACCTCTTCGGCATCACCAATAAAAAAAACAATAGATTTTGCATCGTTTCTTTCTGCGTGCAACGTAACGAAAGGATATTTAGCTTATTGCAAAAGCTGTTTTTTTAGTACGTTCCTTTATATCATAATTTACTTAATATTTTATAAGAGAATCTAGACTGTAATAATCAAGCATTAATCTCTGAAGTGCTATTAAATATACCTGATTTACTTCGGAAAACTTGACATTACTAAAAATGAAATATACGTATTTTCAAAGAAAAAACGATCCAGTTCTCAATGCATATTATTTGTATTAATTATTAGGATTGGAATATTGCGTAAGATGACGTAATGGTAACTGCAAACAACTACCTCATTTAGAAGACTAGAAAAAAACAGCTTCATACAATTTAGTGCCATAATAAAGAGCATTAAATGCTTTAGTTCGCTAATTAAATAAGCGTATCAATATAAGAATAGAAGTTTAGCCGGTTTGGCTATTAGAAAAAAGGGCCTACAATTTTACACAAGTACATGACCAGCTCATTATGTTAACATTCTGAACTTGCGTCGCCGCAGGGAGCGGCTGGGGCGCGGGGCGCGGGGCGGGTGGGCGGTGCTGCGCTCGCGAGGATTTGCACGTGAAAGCGGAGGCCGCCAATTAAAGGGCGAGGCGCGATTGGAGGCGGACTTCCCGGAGACGGACGCGTCGCCGCGCGCGCCGCGCCGCGCCACAGCGGTCGCACGGCTGCCCGCCACGCCCCCGCAGAGAGGGCGAGAGCGCGGATGAGAGGGTGGGGTTGGGGTTGGGGTTTACGCTCGGCTGCGGATCCCCCCCCCCCGGCAGTGGCGCGTACTCGGCGATGTTAATTGGGTGTGCGGCTATTCCAGCTTTCCTTGTGTAGTCTGGCGTGCCTACCGTGTGCTCAAGGGGACGGGAGAAGTATGACTTGCTGAGTGAGCGGTCGAGGATTATCATTGTTTAGGGGATTTTATGAGATTTGTTGCTAGTCATTTGATTTATTAGCTGTAGTACTATAACTAAATCACACTAAATCACAGATATGAACACAGAAGACACAGCCTGAAAAAAGTAAATTGAAGTGACTTAATAAACCGACAGATTACTACACAAGCTCTCCACATGGTAATTACATGGCCCTAGTAACTATGCTGACGTAACTGCATGGAACAATGCTGACACTATGAGAAGAACTATAATGACATAGCTCAAGAAACTATGACTGATGCCTACGAAACTGTTGCTGTCTTTTCAATCAGATTGTCAGATGCTAAGTTGCCTTACACGAATTTGGCCAATATTACGACAAAGCACCTTAAACGTAAGAAACAACAATATATAATTTCCTGTACTTTTTATTCAATGCATTCTCTTACTTAATTTGTGTTATTAAAAAACAATGAATCAACATCAAATCCCTAATTCACAATTCTCAAGTAACATCTTGTAGTAGTATCTTGAAACATGGCACGTACCGTTCAAAAGAGCGAATGTATAAATATTCGTAGGAAGAGAATATTTAAAAAATTCTGTAATATACCCTATAAACACTCTCTTCAAACCAATAAACACACTCTCTCTCAAGTATAACATATGACTCATTTTGAAAGGTTGCTTGTTAATTCGAAAATAGGTTTTAGAAATATATTCATTATTTTTTTATTATCCTTGTTTATTATTATTGTTTATTTATTGTGTATTATGAGTAAATCAATGTTCAATATGGGGTCCAACGCTAATCGAACCATTAAATAAAACATCTATGTAACAAACGTGTCGCAGCCGATGTGGATGGCCGAGTGGTTAAGGACGTAGTGCCGTAACAATCTCTGACCGAAGGATCACGGGTCCGAGACCCGCCTTGGGCATGCTTGTATTTGTGTTCGTCCTTTAACCCCCTATCATCACCGTATCATGCCATCTTCATAGTCATCATACCGTAAAATGCAATAGTGGTCGCTAATGACCTAGATATTGATGCGACCTAAAATTTAAAAAGTTGTGTCTTAGATCTTTTACATTATTTTCAACGGCCCCCTTCCACTTCCTAATGTTTGAAGTTTATTTGCACTTTTCATTCAGTACCTCTTATAGATCACGAAATTAATTTTACTTTTATTGTCTTCACACTTCTGAATTTGGTTTAATAAATGTAGATACACCTACATATAAACAGAATAATGAAATTAAAATCAGAAAATTGCCAAAACGAAAATTAGGAATAATCAAATTGCAATTTATTAACTTGTGAATTATTTTACGACGCACTGAAATATATAATAGCATACTAAGATAACTGCGCGGAATATTTACTCGTATCTTCTTACAAGACCTGCAAGGAAATTCATTCTACACAGAAATACGATTTCATATGTTATTTGAATAGATGTCGAAGCGTTAAGAAATGTCGGTCCATCATACACGAGACAATTATTTTGCCGTCCAAGCAAACCTCCCATCTGGAAATACTTGTTCGGACAATCACATGATAAAAGGGTGACTTTATAAATTAACGCTGTCATCCTCTTGAAAATTATACTAGTTCTATTATTTCCATTGTATAGAATATTCTAGTGAACGAGAAGTAACAGTCAAAATAATGCGAAGCAATTTCCGTCTTCACTACTGAATTCAAAATTCATTCATAATCCGTACCATAGCTTATTTACACCTTCCTGTTCAAATTAGCGGCAGTCGCCAAAAGAAAAGAGAAGCGTAAGTTAATTTGCGTTTGTGTATAAACCAGAAAATTGAATTCAATATTTAATCATGTTTTCCGGTACCGTAGACAGAACCTTCTGCTCATTCCAGTACAAACTCCATTATTAGTGGGTAAATCCTCTGAGTAAGGTACATCCAATTAACTAATAATTAAAATCTAATTGTATTCATTAAATTGTTTGCAAATACATTATAACTCCACCCAAAAGTTTTCTTTTTATATTAAAGCTGATATACTTGTTACACATCTTGTAATTACGTTGATAAATAACAAGTAAATGTTTGGGGAACGTCCTAGCGTTAGGTTTATTTTCGGATGCAGGATGCAAATTGAAAAAGAAAAATGCACATCTAAACGGGCCGTGTATTACACCACTTTGGTAGCAAGCAACTTCAAACACATATTTTTTTTAAGCCCTGCAAATATCAAGCACAAATTAAATTAGATACATACTCAACTTCATTAAGGAGTAGGTCATTAAAGTAAAGTAGGTAAACCGCTACGGCGCAGGCCAAATGAAATGCCGAGGGACCACATCCTTTGTTCTCTCTAAGGGCCGCAAAACTTCCGAGGTTGAGAGGAGATAGTCGTTTCGAAGCACCTCGCATTAACTGGCCAGGAAGCACAAGGGATGGCGGGGGGGGGGGGGGCAGTCTCGTGTTCATTTGACCCATCCACCCACCGCTGGCCGCTCCCTTCGACAGTCAACACACTCAAGGGCGCGTGCGCGAACGGCGCCCTTCGCGGCGCCCTTGGCGGGAACGATGCATTTGCGAACTAGTTTTCATTTGTCGACGTTTTTCTCTACATTTTAAAGAATACTTGCGAGGATGATTATGATTCACTGTGAAACAACCGAGTTCTATCTCTCAAAACGCGAGGTTGTCCTATTGCTTTTGTGATCATAAACTTTTTAGCATGTCTTCGTGTGACGCCGCTATATTCTCAGCAAAAATAAGGAACGCAACAGAATGGTGAAATGCAGATTAAACCGTGTATAGAAACAGATCAGAGATAATGGTGCACTTCGTTGGATTTTTCCAATTAAGTCTTTTTTTAAACACGGCCATGTTTTATATTACAATTGGAAAATGTGCTACAACACGATGTTTGTACTTGGTAATTATATGAAATGCGAATATGATTTTATTCTAAATTATAGTAGTGCATTTTTGCATAAGTGCATTTTTCTTTTTCACTTTTAACTGCATCCATATAGTTTTCACGCAAAATAAACCTAACGCTATGACGTTCCCCAAACATTTACTTGTTATTTATCAACGTAATTACAAGATGTGTAGTATATCAGCTTTAATCACACTAATGAAGAAATTATTGGAAGTCCTTTCAGTACAATGATAACCACTCCATGTCACCAATAATCGTCTGTCCAGGCATGTCCATGTACTGTACGATATCTTTGACACATGAATATGAGGTCCAATACGGCAATTCAACTACAGCAACGTATTGGAAATCATTATTGCCGAACCGACGTTCCTCATACGTAGGAATATTGGGCTTCTGCGACATTTATGCAATATTCTAATACATCTGCACCTTCGCTGTTTGCTTAGTCGTTGTTCCTCAGTCTCTATATCTGTTTCTTTATTCTCTTATTACCAGTATTTTTGTTGTTCTCTTGCTTTCATATTCTTACTATCTTTTTTGTCGGTCTGATTAAGCCATTCTTTTCATTTTCTCCCGTCGCGTGCTGGCGATGACTCTCCCATTTATCCACCCTTCCCCCACCTAGTAGATGTTCCAGGCCAGGCGAAAAAAACTTTTTTTCGTTGGTCATTTTCATAAAAATTTTTTATCGTATTTACTTCAACTGCCAAAAAATAATTAAAAATGTTTTTACATTTTCATTTTCGGCAAATAAAAAGGTTTCGAATATATCAGGCACAATTACAACTTTTTACATGTAAACGATGGTGTGGGGATAACACATGTGATGGATAAAGAAGACTAGACGGTCACTTCATCCATGACCTTACTGACTTAACGACACACCTCGATCCACTGTTGTTCCGTGTCGCCAGTGTCGGTAAAGAAGATCGAACATAATTAAAACTGAACAAAATTTCAATACAAAAGTCATAGTATTCTACATATGGGAAAGAAAAACTACAATTAAAATATGCGGTAAGGAACTAAAGTATACACTGTTAATAATGTAAATCAGCAAGAAATTAACACTAACTGCCACGTAAACATTGAAGTTTTTTTGCGATGCCATGCATGCTTCGAGTTACGTGTACATACACAGCCTGCAGGGTTATCTACAAGGATGAAGCTGCTCTGCAGCAAAGATATCTCGATAAGCCTCGAGCATAGAAATTATGCACTTTGATATGCATAGAAAATAACATTTACAAGGAAACTATCAGAATTCAGTATTAAAAACTGTTGAAATATTAATTTTATTAAAAAAAGTTAAGTAGGATAACAACTTTAATAATAAATGCCTTTTATAAGTTGAAATCATCATGTAATAAATAAACTTTTATTCTGAAGCCATCTATCGTAATTTACAGAAACTACACACAACTCTTTTACTCTTCGAGGACAAAATCCGCGCTATTGGAAAAATCTAGAATTGTGCATAAAAGTTATACACTGATGGAGAAACTTGTGTATCATATTGATACCTGTGGTTTCTGTGAACAACTTTATGTGCATAAAATGTATACATATGGCAGTTAACGTATACATTTTTCTGGAACTGAGCACTTTTTATTTCCATCTTCACATATTTGCTGTGACACGTAAAAGGCGAACAATCCGTAGACCCATTTCGTAGCATTACTTTATGAGCATCTTTATTTGGAAAATCATTATGTGAACTTCAAAAAGAAAAACAAATTTTAATAAATCCCTTCACACTGAGAGATTGGTGGAAACAAAAAGACCTGATAACTTACCAAAAAGGATCAAAAATAATATTAGCACACAAATGCACTTTCCATGCCTACAATATGCACTGAATTTCTAGTACAGAAAAGTGAAGCTATTTGCCCACAAGAATTCATAATAATACCATGAACCACGCGGAAATCAGTTGATTTCTTCCGTATCCCCACCAGTCTACACAACTTCCCAGCTTCTTTGAACATTCGTAGTTGTTAAACGAATTTAGGATTAAAGACTGGTAAAGAGTATGGTAAAATACTAATGGAGCACGTTAGCTGGAAACATTTCCTTTCATCTTGGTAACGAGATTTTTTAAGAAAGTTTAGAGACAAAAAAAACAAGTATTAGAACATGATGTCGGTGTTTTTTCGCCTGGTGTGGGATACATCTCTTCACCTGTAGTCCGTCGCCTTCCGTAGCGTCATTCACAGCCCTCCTCCATTCTTGCATCCCTAGTGTCAACTTCCAATTCCTTTTTCACCCCCATCGAACCTCTCACTTATTCTCTTTACACTGTTCTCGCAGCGCTACTTATGCTGCTACCGCGTCGCTCTCGCACTGTCTTGGCTACCTAACCTTTCTCCCCCTTATCTCTCAAACTCCTCCTTTCTTCCACTCTAACCCGCAGAAAACAACCACAGTTCCCTTCCCCAATAGAGCCCTTTCAGCCTATCAGGGCTTCCCGCTCATCCACACCCCTTCAATTACCTAGGTGTTTTCGTCCAGCTCCCGGCGACTCGCAGCCCCCGCCCCGCCCCGCCCCGCCCCGCCCCGCCCCGCCCCGCCCCGCCCCGCCCCGCCCCGCCCCGCCCCGCCCCGCCCCGCCCCGCCCCGCCCCGCCCCGCCCCGCCCCGCCCCGCCCCGCCCCGCCCCGCCCCGCCCCGCCCCGCCCCGCCACGCCCCGCCACGCCCCGCCACGCCCCGCCACGCCCCGCCACGCCCCGCCACGCCCCGCCACGCCCCGCCACGCCCCGCCACGCCCCGCCACGCCCCGCCACGCCCCGCCACGCCCCGCCACGCCCCGCCACGCCCCGCCACGCCCCGCCACGCCCCGCCACGCCCCGCCACGCCCCGCCACGCCCCGCCACGCCCCGCCACGCCCCGCCACGCCCCGCCACGCCCCGCCACGCCCCGCCACGCCCCGCCACGCCCCGCCACGCCCCGCCACGCCCCGCCACGCCCCGCCACGCCCCGCCACGCCCCGCCACGCCCCGCCACGCCCCGCCACGCCCCGCCACGCCCCGCCACGCCCCGCCACGCCCCGCCACGCCCCGCCACGCCCCGCCACGCCCCGCCACGCCCCGCCACTCCCCGCCACGCCCCGCCACGCCCCGCCACGCCACGCCCCGCCACGCCACGCCCCGCCACGCCACGCCCCGCCACGCCCCGCCACACCCCGCCCAACTTCGCGCCCTCTGCCCCCTTAACGCGCGTCCTGGCGGGCGCCCGGCCTCTTCCGCCCCTTGGCCCGTCGTTACGGGCACCGCTTCTTCACTGCGCCACCTGAAGTTCGAGGCGCAATTAGAAGCTATCTGCAGTACGGAAGGGGTAATTAGACGTTACTTCCTCAAACAAAAGCGAATCTAAAATAATGAGAAAACTTGGAGAACGCAAACTCGTGTAAAACACAGATCGCACTTTTAAGGCCCTGATACGCGAAAGCGCGCACGCAAGTATACGGAAGTTTCGCGCGATCAATTTTTTAGACGGCAGTAACGCAATATATTACTGCTGAGAAGCTGTAATAATTTATAAGCATTGATTTTAAAACGACACGGCAACTCTTTGTAAACGCCCAATACCCGGAGTCGTAGATGATATACATGTTCATATCAAAGAACGCAACAAATATAATTTCTTCATGAATTGCCTTTATTAACAAATGAAATGATTAACTCGAAATTAACAAGAAAAAACATGCTTATATGTAAAATAAGTAAATTAATTGTCATAACATTTTATTATTTTTATTCTTAAAGACAAGAGTGCCCGAAGGGCTCTTACAAGGAATGAAACTCATGAATGAACTAGTGAGAGCATTTCGAAGCTATTTCTCCTCCTAGTGCCATTCGTTATTACTCAACAACTAATCATCTTCTTAAAAACGAAAGAGCATGCCATCTTTTGAAGGTCGTAATTTAAAAATAAATCGCATTGAGTAAGAGATTTCTGGATTTAATATTGGACAGGTTCGACAATAAATTTGAAATTGCAGGTTTCAAAATTGCGAGGTTGAATGAAAATAGCAACTATTCCATTTGTATAAAGGCCTTTTCTTCTATCTCAGCAAACTTTTTTTAAAAATTTCAGCCATTTTCCAGAACATTTTGAAAATTACACATGGGCTTCATGTAAAGTGCCTCCAAAAAATGAAAATATTTCGTTCATCTTCTGAACGGCATAACTATATCTTACTCCAGACGTATTTATCAAGTATCAGCTCTAAAACGTCTAAGATGACCGAGTAATGCGTGATGCGTATTTACGGCCCTCTCTCCTCCCCTTCTTTCCACTCCTCCCTGCACATCAGAAAAAGCTGACATGTATGAGAGTTCATGGATGGACATTACAGGAAACGACGCCTCCCAACAACAGTAGTGAAAGATAAAACGAAAAAGTTCTTTGTAAATCGTGCTAGCTTGAACGTCTGGGAAAAAGTCGAAACATTCCTTTTTTCTCTTCCAGCTTGTCGCACTGTTCGTCAATGAGATTGGACAGTCGGTCGCACGTCAAGATGAGATGACGCAAAAAAACCGCGGTGATGGAGGGCGGAGCTACCGACAATGAGGGGGAGGGGGAGGGAATGAAGAGCGATGATGAGGCATCCATCAAGGGGCGACGCCCCAACGCTGGTACGCGTTCGCGCCGCACCGCGCCGCGCCACACCCTCCCGCCCTCTTTCAGGGGCCGGCCTCGACTTTCTTGCGAACGATCCTGCGTCCTCTCACGTTCTTCTCTACTCCCTTGCCCTTCATTCCCCGCACTCTCGTTCTATTATCGTCTTTCATCTACTATTCATTCGCTATTTCTGGGTCGCTCTTGCACTTCCTTTTTCCCCATCTCCTTCGCAGGATCTCTCGTGACTCTAGCATGTCTGTGAAGCGAAATTCTCATTTCCACCTGGTTGCCCCCACCTAATTTCCAAGCGTTCTACATTCATTCACGATTGCTTCCCGCCCGGAGTCGTCGCCTGTAGCTTCAGCCCTACTTCCACAATAACTGACCCTGCCACACAACCGTATTACATTGTATGTAATAGTGACTAAATCACCCAAGCTTCACGCATATAAGCGGTTTAATTGATAGATTGTTCGGGAAACCCAAATATATCAAAAACTGAAACAATCGTTCGCCTTGCTTCAGGTCATTCCCCCCTACGCTTTTATCCTGCCTCAAAAACATCGTAGTACATAATCCAATAGTCTTTTTTACATAAATGAATAAAATAAATGGTGCAGTCGCAATCGACCGAATTGACAAAAATACTATATTCCCAGGATAATATTGAACGTCTACGGGATACTGCATTTTATCTTCAGAACTAATACCCACAAGATTTCTGTCATTTTCTAACACACCGGAAGTTAAATGGCGGAGTTGTAGTGATCAGTATGCAGATTTACTACACATGCCTTGACTAACTGCCACAAACCAAATCCATCGTTTATCTGATGTTGCCCAGCGAAAAAAATAAAATTAATCAGACAGCGAATGAAAAAGCAGGTACATTTTAAACGAAAATTTATGCTTCGTCGTAAATTAGCAGACATGCGCAAACGTCCCCTAAATTATTCACATGCTCTGAAATAACAAGCAAATTATTAGAAGTAAATGATATGATTTAGTTAATAACTATTTGCGTCGAAGCTACCAATTCAGCCGGCGAAAGCAGAGCAAATTCGTTCTATTCTCTCGTCCCCCAAACAAAACCTGGGAAATCTCCCGTCGTTAATATCCATTACGTCGTAACTGCCATCCTGCAGCCTGATTGGTCGGACGTTGGGGGATACGGAAAATCGGCGTGTTGATATCCACATGACCTTTCTAATGAATGCTAATGGAATCGAACTATTGATTATCAATATCGGGATAGCATCTCGTTACGTTAGCTAAGCAGAGAACAAATCAAATAGTACGTTCATCTACCAAACACTCTTCAAATTTAGGGAATAGAGCACAGTGAAACTACTTAATAAAAATATATTTGAATAATTATCAAAAATGTTTTTCTCAATATTGTTTATAATTCACGATTAATAGACGATTGAAGTAATATAACGCATTTTTATCTATACATTGTTGGGACCGATTATTTTTCGACAACAGTCAAGAAATCAGTTTTAAAAATTGATACACGATTTTCTGCACGGACACACTTGTTTTATTGTACTGAATCCAATGATAATGTTTCCAACATATTTTTCTACAAATTCCTTTTTAAATTGTTGAGCAATTTTGATGAATTCAATATTTTTCAATGTTTAAAAATACCTCGCAAACTCTTCGCAAATGGACTCTAGAACATCGATTAGTGTGTCGATACAACGGATTTTATACGATCCATTGTCATGTCATGTGAGATACAAAAAAATGTAATAACAGCAAAATTCTATCAAAATCACGTAATAATGAAGCAAATCAGCTATGGAAAATCAGTGTAAGTATAAGGAAGTGAAATCAGTCTTAAGTTATCACTACTACTACTTATATACGTTTTATCTCAATAATCCAAATGACGACTTTGAAATACATTACACTACCTGGCCTTTGCCAAGTACCGCCCGTCACTCAAAAGGTCTGCCAAAGCCTGGGTGGCTTCGCGCGAGTATTATTTATTTTGCCGATTCTCGCCGGCAGGGGAGCGGTGGCGAGGGCGTAGGAGTGGCGGTGACGAGGGCGTGGGAGGGGAGGTGGCGAGGTCGTGGGAGGGGCGGTGGCGAGGGCGTGGGAGTGGCGGTGGCGAGGGCGTGGGAGTGGCGGTGGCGAGGGCGTGGGAGGGGCGGTGGCGAGGGCGTGGGAAGGGCGGTGGCGAGGGCGTGGGAAGGGCGGTGGCGAGGGCGTGGGAAGGGCGGTGGCGAGGGCGTGGGAAGGGCGGTGGCGAGGGCGTGGGAGGGGCGGTGGCGAGGGCGTGGGAGGGGCGGTGGCGAGGGCGTGGGAGGGGCGGTGACGAGGGCGTGGGAGGGGCGGTGGCGAGGGCGTGGGAGGGGCGGTGACGAGGGCGTGGGAGTGGCGGTGGCGAGGGCGTGGGAGGGGGTGGCGAGGGCGTGGGAGGGGGTGGCGAGGGCGTGGGAGGGGCGGTGGCGAGGGCGTGGGAGGGGCGGTGGCGAGGGCGTGGGAGGGGCGGTGGCGTGGACGTGGGAGGGGCGGTGGCGAGGACGTGGGAGTGGCGGTGGCGAAGACGTGGGAGTGGCGGAGGCGAGGACGTGGGAGTGGCGGAGGCGAGGGCGTGGGAGGGGCGGAGGCGAGGGCGTGGGAGGGGCGGTGGCGAGGGCGTGGGAGGGGCGGTGGCGAGGGCGTGGGAGGGGCGGTGGCGAGGACGTGGGAGGTGGAGGGGCGTGGGTGGGGCAACGGGATCGCCTCCACGGTGCTATTGTTTACAGCGCGAGCGGCGACGCAAACCCGCGCAAAGCACGGGCCCCCTGGGGCGCGCGGACAGCGCCATCAAAAATGCACGTGATTTAGGGGCAGGTGCGGCGGCGACGCAGAGCACGGCACACGCCCCACGCCACTGGCGCCCCGCCACTCGTCCTCCTTATACTATCCGCCTATAATCTACAGACGCGACAACAAAAGATCCATGTTTTAAAACATCAATGTTCAATATTAAAACATCGATATTAATAATACATCGTGCAAAAATCAATTATATTTTAAAATATGTATCCTGTAACAGTAATGGTCACACGGGTTAGATTTTTATTGGACAGTGTTTTTTTAATTTTATTCGTAATTAAATTTAACTTACAAAACAAAAGATAACACGTTTTACACAAAATGACAAAACAGTCTGAGAACTCACGGAAAGACGAGGGGGGAGGACCCTGTGCGTAAGGCACACGCTTTGACCTCTTTTCCACGTGGGAATACGAGGAAAGGCGCGAGATTCACCAGGGCAATGGGAAAGACAGTCTGCTCGATGAAGGCATTACTAACAGCGTTCGTGACGTTCCAACGCGTGAACTCTCAGTACTATCATTTATTTAATATTTCAACTTGTATAAACTATTATTATGGGATTCAATCTCAAACAAAATGTCGAAAACGAAAAAACTTCAACGACTAAACATCGATATAAAAAACATCAGCTGTAATAAATCGATGTCAAAACGTCAACATTTCTATGAAAACCATCGTTGTTTTGAAAATATTGACATTGATATGGCATACTTTCTATCATCGATTACTGACCACGCATCTCTGATTCTCAGTTTCCTCGTCGCTTACTTTGAAGTAATATGAATGCCTGCGACATTTGATCTTTTGTTAACTGAGACCTATCTCTACTGGCGTGTTAGTTGTGTAGCCCTCTTCCCCGTCAATCCCTACATTGTCACATTTTCTTCTTTACACTTACTCCACGAAATAACCCACACATCACCCTCTCTCTCAAACTCATTGTCTCGCACTTTCCACCACCCTCATCACTTCCTTTTTTCAGCAGACTTTTTCTATGTGTGCCTACATTTCCTTATTTGCCATCTCACTATAAACACATGACTTTGCCCTGATCTTTCTTTTCCTTACGAAGTATTACATAGCGATTGACGCACGTCCGCAAATTCTTCATTCCGCTTACCATATGTAGCCCTGAAATGTCGCTTTCACCCACAAATGTGAACTTTGAGTCGCAAGTCGATCGAAAACCCTGCTCCTGCTTCCTTTCACCACCCTCCGCGCTGCCCTGCGCACAAATCAGCGTTTTTCATCGCTCGAAGCTGGTCATATCTACTGATATAAAACATTCGGATATTGAACTGTTAACTTGATGAAAGATCGACTGCGGAAGAGAGAGAGAGAGAGAGAGAGAGAGAGAGAGAGAGAGAGAGAGAGAGAGAGAGAGACAGAGACAGACACAGAGAGGGAGAGGGGGGAGGGAGGGGAAGAGAGACGAGTGTAGGGCTAAGATAGAAAGGGCAATGTATCGGACAGAGTACGGAATAAGCTATGCAGATTGCTTATTCCATCCTCGTGTTACCCTTTTGGAACTTAACCAGATACTTATGATTTACCGCGGTTATACAACATGAGTACTTTAATTATGCTGTATATTTCATCTCAACAGCGCCAACATTAGCTTTTACACTCTTGTAGGGCAACTTTTCCCAAAGAAGCTCGAAAGAGAAGCCTCCGCTTCGATTTACACCAATTTAAGTGATATATTCCCGTCTACGCCTCTTTCCGAATGAGGTTATAAAACACGGCTATTCCCAGAAGCAAAATTCTTCTAAAGAGTTTCTCTTGACAACAAATTGAAAACTCGAATTCGAACTCTATTCAAAGAGTCTTCCAGATCTCAGAGGAAATTGGACGATAGGTAAATAAGCAAAAAGTTTCCAACTTTTGGGTCTGCCTCCTTGGGACATACACAACGTGATTCAGGGAAGTATTTTACTTTTCCAGTTTAAAGTGAGAGAAATGTTTCTCAGGACCTATTAAATAAACATTGCTGTGGAATAATTTCCTTCCTAATTTCCACGTATAACCAATTCTAAAATGAAGGTAAAATATGAATTAAAATACCTTCAATTATCGGATTTACTAAAAATACATACATGTTGGATTATTCCAGTTTATTTTGTTTTTCCCACTATTAGCCCATAAAAGTAACAATTCGACACTTATTTTACGTAATGAAGCAATATTAATAATTACCCCTTCTACGAGTTTGTGATCCTGCATTTGTAAGTCGCCGTACATATTACTTGGGAAAATAATTTGCAAGGAAGTGAATAGTATTACTAGTATTTATAAAATCATATACTTACTATTCGAAGACCATGTACAACATTCCTTCCGAGCTGTATGTCTCAAGGAGCTCGACTATATGAGGATGTTTTAGCATGTGGCAGATGGTGGCCTCACGCTTTAAGTCTGAAACAGGAGAGAGAGAGAGCACCTTTAGTCACAACTGAGAATGCAGTGTGCCCTTTTGCAAGACAAGGAAGCGCAGTAAATAAAACACGGTAGGAACAATAAACTCTTTCTTTTGTCGTCACGTAGGCCGTCCAGCGTGGAAATGGCCGCCGCGCCCGAAGGAGCTCTGACTCATGGACTCCCTGACTCGCGTTCCTTCTGTTTGCTTTAAAAGCTTTCACGCCGCCGCCGCCGCCGCAGTGTATGCACGCGGCGCGGCGCCATCGCTCAACATTACGCGTCTCCACATGTTCCTCGCTGCATGGACGACCAATAAGTTCCCCCGGCCCGTACCACATCACCGCCGACCAAGTGATTCAAGATGAAAGCGCTTCCGAGGCGAGGCGCGGCGCGGCGCGGCCCGGCCCGGGGAGGGCTTGCATTTTTTAGCCCCCGTTCAAAGGGCGAGGATCTTCAAAGGGGCTCCGGCAAGATGCGGGCAAAGAGCACATGGTAGCCCCGGGCGGAGTAACCCAGCGCACGTGACGCAAGCCTGTGGGCGGCGAGGGGCAGGCGCCAGGAGCAGCGGAGCAGAGCAAGGTGGAGAAGAGAAGGGCAGGGTGAGGGAGGCAGGCACGCCGATGAGCGAGTGGCCGAGAGCGAGGTGACTAGTGAAGCGAGCAAGGCAGCTAAGGGCTGACCGAGTGGCCAAATTACGAGCCACCGACCGGGCGGGGGCGAGCAAATACACGAGTAACGTAGAAGGACGGGTGGGCAAGTGGACGAAACGGTGGCTTTGGAAAGCAGTCGCGGTGTGTGTGTTTAGATACACGAGTAAATGGATGTGTATGCATGTGAACGCGTAGGAAGGCAGGGCCACATTTCATTGGATGGGGGAGTGGGCAGGTTTTCGTTCTGGGGACTTTCGTCGCTTTAATGCAAGAGGTTTCGGAGAGATAGACACGCAGTGGGCGGAAGGGGTAGGGTGCACTGCAGAGCCTGCGGACCACTGACGCAGATATACGGAACTCGCAGGCGGAGATTGAATACGCCATTACGTTGGTGGAGCAAGATAGACCCGAAATGAAAGCCATGTCTACGAACTGCACTGGGCACATGAATTGGCAGTATTAAACAGAAGATGAATGAGTATTGCATGAATGACATACACGTTACGTCCCAATTATCAAAGAAAAATGTTTTGAAAATTTTCAATTGTAAATTAGTTTTTTTATGGACGTCAGTTACAAGTAACACATCAAGCCCTTTTGATCTATTACTAAACACTATCCTTTGCTTTAAAAGGAACGAGTTTTGGTTTCTTATTTTCTAAAATTGCAATGCTACGTATACCGAATGTATCGATATTTTTACCTCAATAAATGAAAAAAATATGGAAAAAAACGTACTTGTAAAAAAAGGTTCAATAGGAAAAATTGAAAAGAAAGTTCATGGTGGTGGCCGGCAGTCACCACGAACATTCAAGTTTAGGTGGACCGACTGAGTTTCCAGCTAATCATTAATAGGTAAAGGCTTCACTAAATGGATGAATTATGTTGATAATACAAGAAAACTATGATATCATGGCACAGTCGAAGACCTAAGACGCAAGTGACGAAGCCTACTGCTAACACATTTCGAACTACAAACCTTCTTCATTAAAAGAGCGAGATACGAACTGCGCTTATAATTTGCGATAAATTGGAGTGTTGAATATAAGCAAAGTAAATTGTATTTCCACAACAATATTTTAAAACTTCAAAACTTTTATTACTTCAATTTATGAAATTAATGTATTAACAATTTTACACTATTCACTTTATCGTTAGATTTGTAATTGACTGTGCAGCAAGATAATTGTTTTGTATTTATGTTGTAATATCGTAAAATTGAGCATTATTTAATTGTTAATTATTTGCAAGTGACATTTTTAATAAATTATTTTTAAAGCATTTAGTAATTTTTGATTATGTTTAATCATTAAAATTATTTTTAATTAATTTTTTATTGTTTTACGTAGATATTAAAAGGTCTCAAATAATGTGTACTGTATTACAACTGAAAATTATTAGTTAAGTTAAATTTTTGTGAGAAATGAAGAATTTCATATAAGTAATAAAATACCAGCAATCGTATCCTTGTATCATGCAACTTTATAGGATACATATTTAAGAACTCTACGAAAGTAAATTTAATAAAATTTAAAACACCTAATGTCTTGCAGGCAGTGGACTAAAAAGCAATATAAGGGGAAATTGAAAAAAAGTGAAATGTTCAAAAGATTGGATTTTTTTTTTAAACTTGAAGTTATAGGGATTCAAGAAATGACGTTTCGAAAATCGTAAAGAGCCCGAAAAATTAAATATTAAGCTAAGTTCGTAATTGATAACAAGGGAATGAACATTAAAACACGGAATCGTAAATAATATGATAGGCATAAAAATTATCTTATGTTAAATTTAAACGGTTAATAAGTATAGTAGTGACATACGTACTTTCTCACATTAGTAACGGTTACATGACATAATATTACGATACATATTTTACTAACAATCACTTAAATCAACTCTTATTAAAAAAGTATAAGCAAATGAAGTGAAGTCAGACGCAGCAGAAACATAATTGTACAGGTGCATGCGAAAGATCCATTTATTACATATTCCTAAAAAATGGCTACTTTTTAAAATAAACCAACACGCCTACTTATAAATATAGTGTGCGTGAATGAATATGGTACATATGTAATTGCCTTATTGCCCTTGAATATTAAAGCCAAAGATTTCTTTACCATTGTGGTTTTGAATATTAGATCCTTAACCATTTTATGCACATTTGTAGATATCGGGAATTTTTAGTGCTTGTGTATTAAATTGTGTGAATTTGTTAGTTTCTACAATCTTCCACTATCCCCACTAGAATAAAAATTAGTTGTAACCATATAATGGAATATTAAAATGGTCAGGACGACTCACAAGTCCTAAACGCTTAGATTCAAATCCACTGGGGAGGTTCTTTTGTATAATTTGAATATTTTATAATTATTTATACAAATTGAATAAATTTTCATAAATTAAGTAATTTTATTTTAAATGAAATGTTCAAATTATTTGTTTTAAAAATAAATCCGATTTAAATTGTTAATATTATCTACAATCATTTCATTATCTTTTTTTCAGGCAATATTGTTTAATAAAAAAAAATAATTTCGCATCAACTAGATTCGACCAGCCACTAGTATGAGCTGTAGCAGAAAATTGTCGGCAGTCGCCGAAACGCCGCGAGCCGCACTCAGCTTGCACGAGGTGAGACGACCTATGAATAGGACGGACGATCTGGGCAGACGGGAGACGCCACCGTGAGAGAGGCGTTCTAGCACCGCTCGCCACCGGCTGCCTCGCGAAGGAAGGTCAGGAACTCGCTTGCACGTCGCCTCGTGTGTTCGATGCTGGCGTAATCGCAGGGGTCCATCTCCGGCTGCACGCGGCCGACCGCCGGCCGGCGCGCCCGGGCGCCCTAGGGCCCAGATCCCGCCCTAGGGCCGGCCCTCTCCTCGCCCCCTGGCGAGCCCCAGCCGCAGCGACCGCCGCGCGGCCCTTTCCTTCCGGCCCTTGCCCTTCGTTATCCACCGATCTACTTTTACTCCTCGACCCTTTGGGCCCTCTTCATTCTGCCCTATAAATTTCTTTGAACCGCCCTCTTCTTGTTGCCTCTTTGTACACAGTTCGATTTTGCTGGGAAAACATGTGTAGATGACGCTATAAAGAGGTAAGTAGCCGCTTGAGAGGCAGGTTATAAGATTCACGAATCTTGTGGTTGGTGAGCGAGTGAAAAAGTTGTCAAGTGTGAATAAAGGAATAAATGAGTCTGAGTAAACGAATGAAGTCGTGAATCAAACATTACTATTACTTTTATGATTACTGTTATTGTTGTTGTTCATGATGTTGTGAATAAATGGCTGGCAGCGAGTCATAAGTACTGATGAAGTTAAACAGATCGAGTTTAAACATTACGAAGCTGTTCGGTAAGATAATTTCACACACGTTAACTTCCGCGGCTTATTCTTGATTTCACTTGAGTCGTTCAAATTCTACCTTTCTTAACATGATCTACCATCATTAAATTAAATGTGACCATTGTTCACCAAACTATTTCATACAAAACCAAATCCCAAACACTTTTCTCATTTACTGGAAGTTGGAACGATATTGAAATCCAAGCCAAACAATACCCCTCTAAGACAACTAGACACCCGGATTGCAATGTACACCCCGGACCTGCGCCCAGAATGAAGTCTGCTCGGAAATGCTCCCTGGAGTGCTGTGGAGTGGCCAGCCCTTCAACAAAAGGTCCTCCCAGCGTCGCCGGAGGGGCGGCTGGGGTTATTAAAAATGCACGGCGATGAAAATTTACTGAGTTTGGAGGCGCCGCGCGACCGCCCGCCTACCTGGTGGCTGCAGAGGCGCCCTGGCCACCTCGCGCGGATCGAACGACCGGATTCCGCCATCGCCGATGTCAGCGAGGCTGCCAAAGCAGTCGCGTCCTCTCCGCTGTTGAAAGGTGAAGAGTGTGGCCGTGGCCTTGAAAATGGTCCGGTGGTCCGTTGAAAATTACAAACGTGGATAATTTCTCGTCGTAATGATCTTATTGGGTAAATTGGGCATTTTTGCTGCTGTAGGCCACTCGTTATAAATATTGCTCACATTTGACATATTGTCTTACTAGTTACGAACATGTCTATCAAATCCCTACTATATAATTTGTTGCCCTATTATATCATTGGTACTGGCTGATTCCATTTATACTTACCTGCCTACAGAATAGATAAAACAAGTTTATTAGCACAATTAGGTTCACTAATACTCGTGTATGTTTTTAAGAAGTATTAAAGCCATGGTTTTCGAATGCTGAAGTAATTATAGGAGTCAAATTTAATTTCAGAGGTGCCAATTAAAGTTGCAGCAAAATATGATAATTGCAGCAACATAATTACTTGAAATAAATTGCAAGGAAAACTGTTTTCAAAGAGTAAGTTTTGTAATTCACAGTAATGTCAGTGCCCAGGGTTGTTAGTCTATGCAAGGATCTGATACGAGCCGTTTATCAAACGAAATACTAATGATACACTAAAATACTTTTATTTCAGTGCTGTGATAAAAAAATTCATTACAATACGCAATATATGTAGAAAGTTATAATTTACACAATCCCTTATTTACATATTTTCAGCATTACCAAGAAATTAGTAATGTTTTCTAATTCTTATCGCCCTTAACTTTCGATAATTTATCACGTACAAACATTGACCATGCACAATTGTACGACATATATGGAATATATGAAATATAATTGCGTGAAGTGAATGTAACTTGCGTGAGTTGAACAGGAAGCAAAGACAATTTCGTTGTAAAAGATTCAAATCACTGTCTAAGAGGTGAAGTCGGCAATTAATAGTATTCTTCTACAAATTTTGCGATGATTGAAAACACACCTAATAATTCCTCCATATTTAGTTCTCATGTAACACCTGTGCCTTTTGCACGATTACAAACCAAAGTGAAACTCGTAACAACTAATTTAACTATTTTTTTCAAATAAACAAATGGATAATTTCTTACAATTTCATTTAGATTGCAAGAATAAAGTAAACAACTAATATGCATATGACAATTCAAATTTTTGAGCGGCGTATTTTGTCTTACTTCACTGGTTTTTCGCCGGAATTTCTGTTTCGCATGAAGTAACATTTACTTCAATTCTTCTGTGGCCTTCCGATTACGAGTCGAAAACGATATATTTAATTTATAACTTCAAGTGTGGCCTTCAGCCTTCCATTCTTATCCTGTTCATCCTCTCCCTGTTCCCAGTTTTACACATCGGCACATAGATAGCATATCACGTATTTTGTTATCTATGTGGACTACATAGTTGTCAGGCATATTCCCCCGCGTTCGCCAGCTTTGGCAGGGCTCGTTAACGCCGGCCCTTTCATCCGGCCGATGAGTCCGTGCTCAAACGGAGGCTCAGCGCCGACAGGGCCGTGCAACAGGGCAGCTTAAGGGAGATAACGATGGTAGGGGTGGTAGAGATACCGATGGCGACAGATGTGGCATTGGTGATGCTGCTTGCAGAGGTAATGTCAATGTTGTTGCTGATGATGGCAGTGATGACGCTGTGTTGGGCTTGAAAAGTTATGGACATGAGAATGGTATAAAGACAACTATGGCGAGTTTAATGGTAACGGCTTTAAAACAAATGATGACTTGGGTGAGGGGGGGGTTAACATGTTATGCGATTGTCGATGGTTGTGGTAATGGATAAGGCAGTGTACACAAATGTAGAAAGGGCAATTGACGGATGCTATCGGTCAAAATGTCTGATAGCAGCATACGAAAGACGATAGATCATTATCAAAGAATGAATAGGCCGATAAAAGGGGCTGTAGCGACGGCGAAGGTAGAGGAAGCAACAGGACGGCATTATCAGAGAGCACCACGTACTGCAGGATGACAAACAAAATGGAAAGGCTAATATGACCCAGACGACGGCAATAATCACGACGCAGAGCAACGGCATATAGAACGCAGTCAAGGATAGCAAAGACACATGATGGAAAATAATCTGATAAGAGGCAGAAGCAACGGATATCGCGAGGACAAAGGCAACGGAAGCAACACAACTGAATCAGCATGTAGACCATCATCCACGAAAGCAAACTCTTCTGAAGGGAACGATAATGCGACAGCGGCGATGGCAGCGGTTACGACGGCGAAGGCGCCCGAGCTGCACCGACACGTAGAACGCCGTCAAGAATGACGTCAAAGCCAAATCTCGGTGAGCCTTTTCACGGCAGGGCGGCTGCTGCCACTGGCTGCGCGGGACGTTTCATTAGTGAGATGTGGCACATTCGCGTACGACGACGACGACGACGACAACGACGACGACGAGGAGGAGGACTACGCGCGCCCTAGCTGCTCCGGCGGAAGTCGCCCCTCGTGCTGAAACCTAACGCAACCCAACGCAAGGCAATCCAACGCAACCCAACGCAAGGCGACCCAACGCAACCCAACGCAAGGCAACCCAACGCAACCCAACGCAAGGCAACCCAAGGCAACCCAACGCAAGGCAACCCAACGCAACCCAACCCAAGGCAACCTAACGCAACCCAACCCAAGGCAACCCAAGGCAACCCAACCCAAAGCAACCCAACGCATCCCAACCCAAGGCAAGGCAATCCAACGTAACCCAACGTAACCCAACACAACCCAACGCAACCCAACGCGACCCAACCCAACTCAACCTAACGCAACGTAACGCATCGCAACGCATCGCAACGCATCGCAACGCATCGCAACGCATCGCAACGCATCGCAACGCATCGCAACGCATCGCAACGCATCGCAACGCATCGCAACGCATCGCAACGCATCGCAACGCATCGCAACGCATCGCAACGCATCGCAACGCATCGCAACGCATCGCAACGCAACGCAACGCAACGCAACGCATCGCAACGCATCGCAACGCAACGCAACGCATCGCAACGCATCGCAACGCATCGCAACGCATCGCAACGCATCGCAACGCATCGCAACGCATCGCAACGCATCGCAACGCATCGCAACGCATCGCAACGCATCGCAACGCATCGCAACGCAACGCAACGCAACGCAACGCAACGCAACTCAACGCAACTCAACGCAACGCAACTCAACGCAACGCAACTCAACGCAACGCAACTCAACGCAACTCAACGCGTCTCCCGCCGCGACTGCGTCGAACGCAGGCAGACGTCGTAACCCCGCGGCGATCTTTCAAGAAGAACGCCGCTATCTTCCAGGCGGGCGGGTTATACGGTGCGGGCGAGGAACAAACACGCCCATAAGAACGAAAGTCCCTCACGAGGAAAAAAACAGCCTCGCGAAGTGAAGAGCGTGGATAGTGGGATAAGAGTGTACAGACCGTGCGGAAATAAAACGGAGAGGCGAAGTGAAATGTCTCACAAGATAGAGGTATGGCGTCGACATGTGGACGTTCCTTCGGCGGATCTTGAGAAGAGTCTTTGTAGGATTACCCTAGTACTTCACAATGACATTATTTTATTGTAGGTTGCCCATTCGAATAGGAAAATCAGGGATTAACGGTAAGAGGAACAGATGCAGTGACTCGTATAACCCTCATACACCAATCAGGTAAACAGACGCGGCATCTAGTAACTTCATTCACCCTAACTCTAAACCAGTTGTTGCGACAGTGATGAGAACGACATCCTAGGCGAGGACATTTTTGTAACTCTTTGATCATTGAAAGGAACTTCCCTAACAAAAATAAGGAAATAAAACTTTCTGAAGGATATTGTCAGTATCCTTGGTGTTTCATGACATAGGAACCATTATTTTAGCTACAAATACAGATATCGAATATTTATAAATTCAGAAAGTATCTACTTCAAAAAACCTTAATCCGGATATTTTGACTTCAAATAAGAACTCTCGGTATCACTCGAACCTAAAACTACCTAGAACATCCCGATTTCGACGAAGGTACTCAATACTTCCCAATAGACGATTCGAAGCGAAAAGTAGCCGCTACCGACGAACTGCCCGGAAGCACATGCCGACGTAATCTGCGCCGCGGAAAAGGAATGAAATCCGCCCGATGCTCATTCACTCCGGCGCCGTAAAGATGGCTGAGCACCTCTCAAATGCCCGACACCTCCACAACGCGTCGTAAGGCGATGAGAGCAGCGTTTCCTTAGGACGCCGTTCGAGAAAGACGAGATGAGAGAGGAGGGCGAGGGGGCGGTGCGGGGCGGAGCGGGGCGGAGCGGGGCGGAGCGGGGCGGAGCGGGGCGGAGCGGGGCGGAGCGGGGCGGAGCGGGGCGGAGCGGGGCGGAGCGGGGCGGGGCGGGGCGGAGCGGGGCGGAGCGGAGCGGGGAGGGGCGGAGCGGGGCGGAGCGGAGCGGGGAGGGGCGGAGCGGGGCGGGGCGGGGCGGGGCGGAGCGGGGCGGAGCGGGGCGGAGCGGGGCGGAGCGGGGCGGAGCGGGGCGGGGCGGGGCGGAGCGGAGCGGGGCGGAGCGGGGCGGAGCGGGGCGGAGCGGGGCGGAGCGGGGCGAGCGCAAAATGTCCGCGATGTCCCTTGGTCCGCGGGGTGGAGAGAAGGCGAGGCTATCTTACACACCAGAAGAGGTGTTGAGAGAGTTCTCTTTACTGCGCTGTGCGCTTCATAAAGGCTGTTTTCTTGCTCTTCTTTTACTTCATTGCGCCGAAAATGTGAGAAGTTGGAGGTTGAGAACGGCACACTTTCGTACCTGCGAGATACTTTGTGATCATAACGCTGTGGAAGTTTCTCGAATACTGAGGGATTAAAAAACAGAAATAGGGGGAGAGATGACTATTCAAACTTGAGAAAAACTTTATGCTTCTTTGAAAATAAAAAGAGATACAGAAAATGCGAACGGTGATGATTCGAATAAGTTTGTTGATAACCTACTCAAAATTAGTCTGTATAAATGTTTCTGCAGTAATAACACTAATTCTGAAACTGTAAACACATTTAGTAAATGTCATATCACTTGAAAGGATACTCTTATTCTCAATATGAGATTAAAAAACTAGTAATGTCCCAGTAGACAATTTTACAATTAACACCACAAGAAGCAACCATTTGTCATGAATTACAAACGAATTAATTTTACGGAAAACAAGAATTATTCATAACAATGGAGTCCAGATAACTACTAAATTAAATGATGGACACCAATGTTGCTTTTCTGCTGCGAAATGATATTTCGAGCTGTATTGATTGACACATGACAAAATATAAGGTTGCGAGCATGTGAAAATGCCTTCTTCAGATACCGCATTCGAAATCAGAACAAATGTAAACTTTGACATCGGATCTTAAAAATAAGCCGGGATTTATAGTACATTTAACAGCTTGTTCCTTTAAACACTTCATTGTTTAAGCAAGAAGAGCAGGCCAACATGTCAACACTATATATCTTCCTCGTAAATGGGTGTATCCTTGCAAAGAGCGAATTTTTTCGTTGTCAAATTCAGGTTATAAATAGTGTACTTTTTTCATTTCTAGATGTACAGTGATGTAACCACATATCATTGTCCGTTATCAAAAAGGACTGTGATATCCTAAAAATAACTGTACAAGAAACGTAATTGATCATATTATATATTCATAAAAAAATCGGCGAAACAAGTATTAAAATGGTAGAAAGTAAAAATCACAACAGAAACGAGTTAAGTACGATGAAGTTAGATAATAAACGATCAAAATATTTATAGTTAATTAAGTTAGTAATATTTATAGTTAATAAACATTGATCATGTATTTCGGTACAATCCCTACAAATTCTTAAAGCGACAGAAATTCAGTAGCGAAGTCATACTCTAGAATAATTAATTTTTGAGGTATCATTCACCAATACTATTGTAAGCCTATTATTCGTTAATTCTTTCTTAGTTTAATGCAGAGTAGGTTTCAAATAATACAAATATCGATGTAATCTGGGCTGAGAAACAGCCAAAAGCTACATTTGAAATTGATTCACTCAGAAATAGATGTTACTTCATGTCACTTCCGAGATTTGATAAAGCACATTACAGGAACTCTACACATAAGCTCTACTATGGTACTAAAGAGTTTACGGATCAGAACACAATAAGGAAATAATATTTCGAAGCTGCCAAGCTACTACTGATTAGACTCTTGTTTTCAAGAAAGTCTTGTTATATTTGTTTAAGTTCAAGTCACTAGTAGCCACCTTATGCGTTTGATATCCTTCGTAGCACTGTGTTAGACGAACTGCTTATTCTCTACATACTTCTAAATAATCACGTAGGACGGTTATATTCATTGACGCTTCCTCAGATAATGTTCATTGAAAATTGAGCCTCGGAGTATAATTCTACGGGTGACTCGCAATCACCACAAAGCGATTCAGAGAAAGAAAACACAACTGCGGGGTCAATAACCATGTAGACTCTGATGATAATAACCAACATCCTATCAGCTGCAAACGAAAATGTGCCCTCCACAACGAATCCTTTTAGAGGATGTGATTTTGTTTTTGTTCTCTAACTCAATTTGTATAGAAACAAAAGTAAGCAATTAGTAGCATGATATAGTAGAGTAGGCGTTAGAATATATTTTTTTTGTAGAGAACTGTGAGCTACGAAGCTAAAACACACTTCTGTTTGTATTTTGGCTGTATTTTTCTCAGCAATATTTTCAGAATGTATATGTGCACTATCTATTCCACGGTACTCTTTCGTGCCAATTGATAGAATTATGGCAATATCGAGAAGTCAATAGGCCGATAGTTTAAAGTATTAGTCCCTTTATCATGGACAATCTAATTAGAGATTCGTTCCACAAGAAATATTTAATTTGGTATTAATCGAACAACCACTCACTGAGAAGGGAAAATGATAATACTCCAATTATTAAACATTTTCAATTTCAACGTGGAGTGTTTTTCCAAAGAGGAACGGTTTCTGAAGTTCGTCACACAACGTCAACACTTCATTCATCCCAACTCTTTTGACAAGAGTGAGGTTAGCAAACTATAGTACTGCATATGATAACGCTGAAAAACACTAGGCAGGTTTCGGAAAATCAATAAATAATTAAGAAAGATGATTATGATTCGTTCTTGAAACAACGCAGAAGGCCACAAGGCACCACATGACATTGCATTTTATGATACACTGACGTACAGAATGGATTAGGAAGATCATGTTGTAAAGAGATATTATTTTCATGAAAATAAAATTAATATAACGTATTTGTTTAGTACATTTTGGGAAAATTAATAGTACATTTGGAATGACAAGAATTAAACCATCATAAAACGGAGGTATATTGAAAAATAAATACATTATAACAGAAAATCCAAATATTAAGAATCAACGACTTAAAACCTTTTAATTGAAATGGATTAAGGGATGAACACTTAAATCCATAATAAAAAACATCTGCTGCACGTAAGTTTCATATTTTAAGAAGGGAGAAAAACTTCAACACAATATTATATAAAACAAAGTGAACCAAAAAATGAAATCTATACATTTGAATTCCTATTTTTATTTTTTAAATCACGTTCAACACACTAACAAGCTCTCGTGAGAAATTGTGAAAAAAACTACTACTACTTCAGTGTACTTTAATTATCCCAGACATTTGATTGAATAACTTTCTTAAATTACGCAAGTCAACATACTGGTAGACGAGAACATTTCTTTATCTCTTCGATCACCGATAATGAATTGAAGTGGAGGAATCTCAATAACAATAAATGAATGTCAAATGCATCTTTCAACTCAGTAATTTGCTTCAATGGTAACATTCCGTTTAATCCACTCGCCTTTAAGTAACAGTTACTTTTTTCCAGTTTCTTTTGCCCATCTCTTCCTCACTATATCCTTAGGAAAAGTATGAATTCACATTATATTAGTTTCTTTACCGTCTATGTTGAACCGCACAATCAATAAAATATACATCGGAATAAACCAATAAATACTACATACAAAATCGCAATTAACATTTCATATACGACGGGTTCATTTCTACGAATGAAATATGCGATTACTACTTTTTGTACTAAAGTAGTAACTTTCTTGCTTCCAATTGCATGTTAAGGAGTCGCTAGTTACAAGCACCCCTCCCCTCTCCCTTCCCCTCCCCACTCAGCGGCCCTTTACTGCCACCACGCGCGCCCCCCACCCCTGCCCCGCATCCCCTCCACTTCCGCGGCGCCCCTACGTTGGCACGGCGCCACTTCCGGGTGGCGCGAAGCCCGGGGGTTGCCAGCCCTGACCTTAAATCACGCGGCGCCAGCCAGACGCCCGCGTCCCGTCCCCTCCCCTCCGCACTTAAAAGGCCCCGCTCCCCGCCCCGCTGGAGCTACCTTTGCCGCTTTCGCACCTCCGGAACACCCCCGTGTTTTCAACTGCCGCACCGCAGCCTCTGGCCACGTGCCGCGTCTGCCGATTATCTTCACCTGTCCCCACCCACGTCGTTAGTTGCGACCACCGCTGGCTCGAGGAGAGGATTCGAACGGATTTACTAGGGTGGAGGAAGAATAGACCAAAGATTATACCTTTGCGGCAGCCCCTGTTTCGTTCGCCCGTTTTGTTTTCCCTTCACTGATCACTTGTTCCGGTTTCTTGATTTAATTGCAAGTCCCCTGCATCTAGCTTGCACTTTCGCTGTACCAATGCCGGTCGTTCTAGAAACGCGCCAACACTTCTCTAACACCGCATTCTTTTTTCGCCAAAATTAATATTTAACATCGATATTTTTGTCCGAATTGTGCCCGATTCATTTCAGTATTACCGGGCGTAACGTTATTTAATGAAGTGGTAAATCGTTGGATGCAAAATTTGAAGATAATAATATCGATTCAAATAAAAGTTAATGAATAACATTCCAAAGATCGCAAATGTGCAGTACCGCTCACGTTAAAATGTTACCAATTATTACCCGTCTTACATGTGTGCAGGGCACAAGGTCTCAGAGTCATAAATGTCATCACTTCAACTAGCTTATTTCATAAAGAGGCTAACTTATATTAATTTGTATCAAAGAAATGTGTTACGTGGCCTAATAACCCATCTCATAAATTTCTAAAATAGAACATTCCTACTAAAGCATGCGCTAAACAAGGTCAAACTCAAATACTAGTTTACAATTCGTAATTATTTTTCTTGGAAATTGGTATCTTTAACATTCGTCAAGTCTTACAATATCGAGATATAGTCGAGGATAGTGTAGGGTATAAAGGTGCCTAATACATTCCTTATTCTCAGAGACAGGAACATCAAATGTGATTGGAACATAAGAAAACAGTTTTAGCTGTAGCAAGAGGCAGAGCAGGAACAAATACTACGAAAAAGACATTTTAATTTTCTTCTCAGTGCAAATGTCGCATTGTTAATAGTTTACAAAAGTTAATTCACACGCCGTTGTTCCTAACAAACACGTTACTTATATTTTGAGAATGCGATGAGGATGTTTGCAGCTGCGTGTGCTTTATTTTACCCAAATAGGAAATATTACCCCCGTTCGGCAAAAGTGCTTCCGCGTACGTACTCTAGTCCAGATTTCAGGCTGCTCCATCCTTCGAGTAGCCCCATCCAGCTCTTCCTCGCAGACTCCTCCGTTCGCACAGTCCCCCTGCGCTTTCTTGCCACCGCAGCCGCCCGCTGCCACTCGCCACTTCGTAGACGGCGCGAAACCTCGTTGCGCCGTCGTCGCTTTCGTCGCCGCCGCAGCCACCACACACTTTAACTTGGAAATGTGTCCACAGCCCACAGTGTGAACTGTTCCCAGGAATAGGTCGGAATAAAATTATACCACTTTGCGAGGATTTCAAAAACGCTTTGTTACTCCCTCTTAAAGGTAACGCTCTCGTACAGTGGAACTACAAAACTAAGCAACAATGCGCACGAGAATAAACCAGGAAAACTTAGATTGGCTGCATGATTTTCAGTGGATAATAAAATGACCTTACAGGACATGTACGGCCCAGTATCTTCGAAATAATTGTGAGGAAGTGTGCAAAACACGCCAAGCATGTAATTAGTTCTTCTTTCCTACTAGGTTAATAACAGGTCACTTTAAAAATATAATACAATTCTAGTGTTTTTATTTCTATACATTTTCAATGTTATTATTAATATCTCCTTTTGAAATAACTACTAATCTATTACACATCTTTATACATCAAAATTAAATGTGATATTTTTTTATTTTATTATTATTATTATTATTATTAATACTACTACTACTACTAATAATAATAATATTAATAATAATAAATGTATTTTAATTCAGATCTTTCATTTTAATTTCACAATGCTACATTGTCTACTAGTGATCCTGCATGAAAGATTAGAGCGATTAACGAACTAAATGTATATTTTTCTTCTAGAAATTTAAGATGGGAAAATTCACTCACTGTCAGTCGATATTATTGATAAATAAAATACGTATCCTTTATATTCACGACAATCGTTCAATTTAAATTCAATTATCAATTATTCAATTCAATTATTTTTTAAAAAACGATTACATCGTTTCGTAACTTAGTTTGTTACATCATGTAGTACACCGAAACAAAACAACTACTTCAAGATATTCATTTAAGCTTCCTCAACATTAAACATTTTCGAAACTTGCATAAGAAAGTTAAAACATGGGAAGACTTATACACCACATTAAAACAAATTAAAAACAAGTACGAAATGAAACACTCATGTCTCAGATATGAAGACAGAAATTATAATGTTTTTATCTGAATACTTCATTAAATTGAATTATTGTTGTAAATATAGTGGATACGTATTTTATTTATATTTTTCTTTCGTTTGTGATTTGGTTCTATTTAGCGTTTTTTAGGCAACAGAGAGGAAACAGTACTTCAAACTTTCGTTCATTAAGAAACGCTCATCGAATTCCTTTAAATAAGAATGTAGAATTGAAAAAAATACATTGGCATTCATCAATATTAAATGTATTTTACATTTACATATTCAATATATATTATCACATTATATATTGTAGCGTCGTGCCACGCTCAAACCGCCGGATGTTAAACAAAGGGCGGAGTGATGTCGCACTGGGACTTTCCGTGGACGTAGCGGGCCCAGAGCAGCTTTGGCGAGGAGGCAAAAGGGGCGGCGGGTAGAGCCAAAGGGCCTATATCAAGGCCAGGAGAACAATGCCCCAGTCTTCTTGGGCTAGCGGCGTCGGCGACAGGTGAAGCGCGTGTCTGTGCGTGTAGGTGCACTAGGGCGAAGGGCCGGCAATTCATTGTCGTGACTTGCGAGACGCGTAGATGGTCTGAAAGTAGAGCGGCTTCATACAGGGAACATCGGTGGTATGTTGCAGTGTGGTAGCCGTTCTTAAATTATCTCTCCTTGTAGTGGGTCTATTTATTTAGTTTATTGTGAGCAGGGTAGTTGTTAAATTGAGACTACGGTCTAGATTGTTAATAAATCTACTGATTCACAAACCACTCTCGTCTGTGTCCGATTACACCCGTATGACGCCACAATATTCAATACAACTAACGCGTAGGATATCATATTTTCCAGATGAATGGTGACACCTGATAAGCTTGGAATATCCATAACATTTATCTGAGAAATGTTTATATCGTTAAAATCGTACAAGCAATTTATTTTTTTTAAATGTGTAGTATTATATGCATTTTCATTAATAGATAATTATGTATCAAAGTACTCTATTAAACTCGCGCAACTACATGTCAAATCTAGACTGAAACTTATCAGCAAAAAATATCAACCCCCTCTGACCTCTGAATTGCAGGCTCATTCATACCGCCCGGCATATGCTGACGCCAAACAACAAATTCAATCGATCCTCAACCATATTGAGAGCGTTAGTTGGAAGTCATTCATATGCAAAACCTCCTACACATAAACATGTACACGTTGTTCGTCGAACGAATGCCGCAAAAACGAATGCATATGAGGGCGGACGGACGGACGCGGAGCCCGGCATGACAAAACGCGCTTTGAAGGTCGTGACGCGCCGAGATGACATTTCCCGTTATCTGCCACCCTGCCTCGCACCCACAATCGATGGAGTGGTTTGCGCGCAGCTACAGTGCATATCGGAGGCCACCGCCACAACAAAGGCCCACAATACCACTTTCGGTATCTGTCGGCGTAATATGACACTTTTTCAAAGGTCTCTCTGTTTTTGCCCCACACTTGTCGCTCAATAAAAGAGAAGTTAATGGTTAAAAACAGCAGCTACTGCAGAATTTCGCTCTCTGCTACGTGCGCAGCGTATGCAACGTATGGTATTCATTCGACATGCGCAATAAAGTGAAATAACAGGTGCTAGACATTTTTTAATAATAAGGCGTAAGCAAATATGACATTACTCTGTAAATAATGTGAATATAAAACTACAACTAATCACCAGGAATGAATATTCTCCCGAAAAAAAAGAAAGAATTCTTTCCCTATTCCGGATGTGTATCATTATTGTGTAGAATTAATGTGTAGACCATTATCTTTCTATTCCCTCAAACATAATGTAACTCAATATTTTCCAAGAAAAGCCGAAACCAGGCGATCCCTTAGTTCTATCTGCCTTCTCTGCACGACCAGAAGCAAGACGGCTCTTTCCGCACGACCAGATAAATCGGAGCGGCGAGAATAAATTGCTTTGTCCTCAATTTTACTCTTCGGGGAATGGCATTTAGCATATTTATTCCACAGTAAGGAAGATAGCCACTAGGAGAACAAGCAAACTAAAAATCCATTTAAATCATAATATTGCAGTGGTCAAAAGAAAACACGAATAATTTACTTATATTTCGAATGCAACCTCCTCTTATGAGCATCAAATGGCCAGTTGTTTCGATCCATGCCGCCACAGACTCACTGCAGAAGCGTAATTAAATTACGTCGGCAACAGTCCAGCTGGGAATTTCAACAAGCGCGTCTCCCGCACACAGACAAAGTTGCAGCGATAACCCTGGGGTCGCAGCTTCGCATTGTCGCCACTGCGTTCGCAGGCGCTACTGTCGCATGCAATACGCGTGGACAGTTTCACTCGGGAAAAAAGTGTATAGTTTCGCTCAGAGAATGTAATACGGCACGTGGGAAGGAGCTTAATACGCCGTGAAATGGCTTACTCAAGATTAAACCGTAATTTTATTTTGAAATGGTACTGTCTAATGTATAATGCAATTGTGTGTTTTCTTCTTTAGATCCTTGATTACTGCAATGGAGAACACTATTCTACAAAAGGGAAGAAAACATTTCACAGTGCCTGAATGCATTTTCTTTACTTAGTACCGCCGGTATGGAGTTACGTTTTAGGGTTAAAAAAGAAATTCAGTTCGAACCAAGTGATATTTGCAGAACCAACATTAACGTGCAAAATTATCTACTTATTTTACTAACACCAATTCTACATAATTTTCAAAAAACATTCACAATTTTCAATGTCGTACATGCAATACTCTACAATATTTTGAAAGCTATCTATTTTATCTTATTACTAAAACCGAAAATAGAAAGTAAACGAATGCTGAGGACCACAGGAAGAAATCAAATTAGATTTTCAAAACTTTCCAGAACTATTTAATGCTCGTATTGGAAAATATTTGATATTCGGTTACGGATAAAAGTATCCGTAACCTCCGTTGCACTAGGGTGTAATAGTAGTAGTCACTAACCAAAACTCCGCGATAGCGTAAAGTTTTGACGTGGTGAATTTTATATGATTAATATATGGAAATGTTACTGAAAAGTACACGCAATCTCATTTTACATTCATAGCATTTCTGTACGTTAGCCACACCTACATTGAAATTATTCGTACAAATCTATCGAGAAAGTTACACACATTATTTTATGACACGAATTTACCAAGTTTTATTGACACCTGTACAACTCTCAATAATTTCCGGCTTCGGAATGGAATCCTTTAGATATTAACAGTTATGTGGAGTCCATTCAAAACTTTGTGTATTCAAGAACAGCAGAATTGGATTACCTAGTAAATATTTAACGTTTAGACGAGATACGTTGCGCGCAGCCAGAGGCATTACGAAACTCTAAGACGCCTTAAATTCCTGTCCCTGTGTTATATGCCATGCTAGGAGATTGTGGTTTTCAAAATTACGCTTTGTTCGCACTACATTGCTACAAGACGAATTTTAAGACTTCCCTTTCGAATTTATTCATTTCGTGCAGATCATTCTTTAAATGCTTGTACTTTTCCTACAAGCCAGAAGCTTCGCAAAACAAAACTACTCTCATACGAATATAGGAATGCGTATTCAAACGTCTTGGAAGGAACCTGAAAATTCATTAAAATGGATGTGTTCATATAATTTTAAATTAATTTTAAATTATCGATGGATCCAAATATCCAGATAGATCCAAAAATCGATAACGAATTTTTAAAGCGTACTATAAACACAGATTTCATTCATTTGAATGAACTTTCGGCATTTTGCATTTCATAACTTTGACAGAGTTATTATTATTATTATTATTATTATTATTATTATTATTATTATTATTATTATTATTATTACCATCATCATCGACGAGTGTATTTTTTCGTTCAATGCAGCCTCTGCATTTGTAAAGGTTTCAAAATAACAACTTCCATTACTCTCCGGTATACTTTGTACAGATAGGGTATTGTCGACGATACCAAAAAAGTGTTTATCAATATGGATAACTTACAATGAACAACTCTAGAGCCCAATTAGAAACCAATATTTACTTTAAATGCGAATACACCAATCGATCTAGCCGAACTCAAGACCCTGCAAATATGAAACGGCCAATTTAATATTTAGGGGTAATTTATAGGAAGCTTCTACGATATTTTCAAAATTTTATCACAAATGAATCCATTTTTTTAGACAAATTTACAAACCTGTATTTTCATTGCAATGACTGACCTTCGAATATTGCTGAAATTGCACAAGTTCTATTCGAACCTGTCCTTCGCGACTAGTGAAACGTTGAGATGCCTTTTTTAACGTAATCTCTTACTCCATATTAGTACTTTCGAATATTTCATGTCACGTTTTAAAGAATGGCATTTTGAATGTGATTTTTTGTGAAATTGTATCAATTTTCAAAAAATTTCCTAAACAAGTATTTCTCAAAATCAGTTCTAAATGTTTTCTTTAAACGTCTCGTAAAGATGGAGCACACAGTACACTGAATTCAATGCCATAATTGCCGTTTTCATTTAAACTTAGATTTTGAAAGCTTATGATACGTGTTTGGTTTATAAGAGTATTTTTATTATACAAACATCAATATTATAATATGGTATAAGCCACAGTTGTAGAAGAATATTTTCTATCACGTCAATAATTTATCATCTTCAATTTACAAGATTTTTAGGAGAGAATATCGATACAAACATGGATTTTTTCGTATTAGGCCAGTGAAAAAAAAATCGACAAGATGGAAAGGCCTCCACAGTAAACCAGCTATTTATCATGAAGGCTCTACAATCCCATTTTACCTTAAGATAAGTATTTATCTATTGAAAACTTTTGTTAGCCTACAACTCCTAACATTTTAACCACATATAGGTGTTGTGGTGCGTTATCGTTGGCATTTTTCATGAAATAATTATAAACGTTGTCATTGCCAACAATAGTTGGCAATACTAACAATCAATAATAACAATACTATTGTTGGCAATGATAACGTTTATAATTATTTCATTTTAACCACAGCCAGAAAAATATTTGAAACATCCAATCGATATTACGGTCCTAACTAAAAAAATCGACGCGAAACCATCCACGCACATTAACAAGTGCACGCGATCATCGGGCCTGAGCATCATGCAAACACCCGGTGTCGCGCGATCTCAGCGGAGGATCTACCTTGCGACCCGGGCAGCAGCCGTGCCGGGGCGCTTGCGGCCGATCGCACGCATTAGGGCGTTTATCAATCCCGCCGCTCCTCTCGCCGGCGGCGGCGGCTGCTGCGCTGCGGCCGTGTCGCGCAGTGATTTGCGCGTGTAATCTCCTTCAAACACGCAGGGCCGTTCCGAACCCACGCCGCTTAATAAAGACACCCCCGGCGCGGCGGGCGCGCGGGCGCTCGCCCGTCCCGTTGGCACACACTGGCCCCTGGCAGGCGGAGAGCGCGCACGGGAGACCAGCGAAAGTGGAACGACGTTTATTCGAAATCTGATTCAGGTCTTATGATAAAAGTGGTACAAAATTTAAGTGAATTTCTAATCCGTTTCGAATTTCTTAAAAGTTCCTTATACATCTATAATAATAAATAATAATAATAATAATAATAATAATAATAATAATAATAATAATAATAATAATAATAATAATCACTGAGGTGGTTCAGGGCATCAACTGAGATTTCTGCAGTTCCTTTCAGCGGGAAGTCTGAGAAGTCGAATCCCGAAGGTGTCAGGATAGCTTGGCCCAATTCAGCCACTGTCTGTGTGGTTTCTAGTTGTCCATTATTTGACCTCCCCGCTTGTGCGCTACTTTTTGGAAGCAGACCTGGCAACCCTAACTGTCTGGAGGAGAATGCTAGTAGCCGGCTGCTCTGATCGGCAGTTGTCCGTGGTTTCTCCGCTCAACGCAGACGAATGCCGTAGCAGTACCTCAATGGGCCACGTGTTGAGATCAGAGCTCCTCCCAGCTGAGGCGGTGCTCCGTTTGCGTGAGATACGTGGATGAGAAAAACCCGCAAGCCGACATGATGGTGTGCGCCGGGTCACACACCCAGCAGACGCAGAACTCAGCCACCTTCCTTTATAAAACATGCACTAAGCGTATGGGACTAATGGCCATAGCAGCAGCGTTGAGAAGGAGAGATGCAACAGACAAAAAATGAACGAGCGTTTGAACACTGAATGGAATAGTTAAATCACATATTGCACGCCCTTTAGTCTAATAATAGGAAAAAGGATTACATGCAAAACACTTTAAAGTATGTATTGTCATTGATATGGATAGCGAAAGGTGAACGATTCAGATATGTAAGTTAAAGAAGAGTATAGTATATATAGCAGATATGCAGCAGATATGTAGTAAAGGAGAGTATAACTTCGATATCACAGACATGTGCGCGACGCTTGTGTCATTCGACCCACTGTCTGACCCTTCGTCGCGTTGGACCATCATTATATGCCCGGGCACACGCTGTGGTGGGAGGCGGGGAAGTGGCACACACGCGGTTGGACGAGGTGGAGGCTGCAGGTAGGCTTAGACGCCATTGCAAACCATGAACTGGAATCACTCAGGCCCGTCATAAAATCAAAATTATTGATCATTCACGATAAACAGGTACATGTACAGTTTTGGAATTTAAAAAAAATTGTGCATGTAAACAATTTATACTCGAATACATCAGTTCAAGAATGTTTCCCGTTTGAAGTACGTTCCTCTTAAGTATCATGTTGAACAAGTGAATATTGAATCGTGAACAGGATCAGCATTGTTCACAGCGTGCGCTGTGGAGAGAACGAGTGCTCTTCAGTGCTCGCAAGCGGGATAACGAGCGCTGCCGTTGGGACCTCAGTGGCACGCTGCATGCGCAGTTCGCGATCGTAATTGGAGAAGGGTCGAATTAGCTACCGTATGCCAAGGAACAGCGCTGGCACTCGTTGCCCTGTGCCCAAAGCTTTACGCGTCGACGTCTTTGATTAGACACGTGGTGCATACGAATGTGACCTTCATTTAAGAACAATTAAGATGGTTGAGGGGAAATGAAGTACAAATAAATGAACATTAATACTCATACGCACATAAACGTAGAAAATGCGATTCGTGAACATTGAACGGTTTCCCCGCTCGTCTCGTGCATTAGTCGATTTCGCTTCAAATTCATTTTCTCGCTAAAAATCGCGAAAATAATTGGACTATATTTTTATAATCCCTCTGTTACAGTTCGTCATGACAACAGGAGTTGGTTCTAATTTGTTTCTGTTTTCATCGTTTTACGGAAACCCTCGTAATTCTCTCCATTACATACCTCATCGGTTCGCTTCCCCTCGCCCTCCCTCCCCATTCCCCAGGCATTCGCGTTATTGTTTCTCTTTGGACAGTCGCGCGCATGGAGCTCGTGAGCATGAGCAAACTCATAGGAGCAGTTTCGTATACATAACACGCGTGTAAGAACCATTAAGTCCCAAAAATGAAGGCTTCCTGTAATCAAGTAAAGGGAGCTCTACTGGCAAAATAATGTCCAGAGATTTGACACCTTCCTGTCGGAACTGGATAATGTGCAGAAGGCACCGATGTTGGGCACTGTGACATCATCATTGCTACCATTTCCTTGCTACCAAGCCCTTGATTAGGACCCCAATACACACGTTTGACTGCCTGACACAGAGAAAGGCTCGTGATAACAGAAATAAAGGTAATAATAACAATAACTAGCTGAACCACCGCTATTACATCGCACAAAATGAAGAACGGTAGAAAAGTTACGTCAGAAAAGTAACAAGCAGAGTTGTTCAAAAGCAATAAATTAAATACTCTCGTATAACGTTGCAATAAATTAACGAAAGTCATTTTTCATGAATACAACAATAGCATTGTATATTATATTTCGAATATACAGTACATTTCTTTTACATACCAAGAATATCAACCAAGTTTTTGTTCCGTAACTCAACACGTGAATAGGAACAAAGGACGGCGTCTTCCTTGTATCCTTGCTGTCTATGACGTAGAGTGTTGTAAGAAGTGATGCAATGAGTACTATAAGGGAGTCTGTGTACACTCACAATATGAGAATAGACTAAATAACATAATCAAATACTTTCATATTCCAGTCAAAATCGAATCTGATTGTTTTAGGAATTTTTTCGAGTTCCTAAAGATCTACCGAACCCAAAGGCCATTCTCACATGGCTGGAGGAAGCATAGTTTTCTTTCAATTTCTGTGCACATTATAAATTAGGAATGTAGATAAGTGATGGTAAAAAAAGATGAAAAGCGAAAGAAACCATCATTGTACAACGGCTTGCCCTAAGAAACTCAAAGTTAAGTTGTCACTTTCAACGAAGTTTCAAAATATCCACATGCTATTGCGCAAGTCACTCAAAGGAATCAAAAGCGAGTTACTACAATACGTACTACACAAAGATTTTTTTACACATAAATTCATAACGTTAAAACAAAGGGAGGACAGTATTATTTCAGGAATGTTTATCATCCGCTTCCGGTAACTGTTTTGTGAAACTTCGGTTAAGCTCTACAAAGAGAACAACTTTGGGGCGGAGTTTTACGTTTCAGGATACCTCCCCTGTTCCGGCAGCCTCGAATAGTGCAGCATAAAGCAGTTTACGACAGGGGCAAATTTCTTGACCCCAAACCGCCGCCGCTCTCGGCTGTTATAAAGGTGAACGTCCGGCACGAACCACAGTGGCGGCGATAGCAGAAGCACCTGCACGAAGATGACGTGCACATTTACCAACGAGGGAGTAGGAGAGGTGTCTGAAGTAACACCTTGAAGTGCGGAGCTTATGTAAGAGGTCGATTCGCACAATTCACACTTTGTTTTCGAAAGTAGTGTTAGGGTAGAAGTGGTGAGGATTGCTGTGTCAGGGAAAAACACGAACTATAGGTGAGAGAGCCCAAGGAAAGAGAACAGGTATCAGCAGGACGGTTACCAGGATATGTAAATGAATAGTGAATACGCCAGTCTGGTCGAACCCAGAAGAATGGTGGCCAATGGTGGCACAATGAAATAAACAGACAAAAAAGTACAAACTAGAATCAAAGACGAAAAACTATACTATCAATCGCTTTGTTTCTTGCGGTCTTGGTCGTGATATTGGTCACAGAGGCGTTTCGTCGATGTGGTCGGCGGCGTCGTAGTAGTTTCGTGCTACTGGCAGTCGTTTCGGTGTTGATGCCGATCTGGCAGAAGTGGCTGTGTCGTAATCCCTATCGATAGCTCGAGTCGAGATCAAGAGATGAGATGGTTTAAAATGGCAAAATGAAATGTACAGACGGATCGGCATTTAGGGTGGAAGTATAATGGAATAAAATCACATCCGTTATGATTGTAATGCATCCTCCAAATAAGGTAGCAGGATGCATTACAAAACAGTAGGAGCAATGTAGATCTAATTTCAAGAGCTAGAACAAGACCTTGCAGTACAAAGCTAAGACAGGAAAGGAAGTAGGGAGTAACAGAATGTGAAGTGGAAAACAATGTTGGCAGGCAGTTCGAGTGAGTAGGAACAGTTCTATATGTTAGATTGTATGCGCCTAAAAACCATTTCGTTTGAACTTTTACGACGTTTTGTGTTTTACAAACGTTCTGAAATCCTACAACTAAAAAACTGTAATCTCTCTCTTGCGGTACGAATTCTTAATGAGCTCTAATAGTAGATGAAGCCACGTTATTTTCGAAACATCGCATTTCATAAAAATAAAGCAAATAATTTAATCGAGTACTACAAACATCTCTTCCTAGGCATCAGACTGACGCTCTGAAAAATGGGTACTTTTTTATTTCAAAGACTTTTTTAAAATCTTAAATTCGAAGGATTTATGGATAATTTCATACATTTACGCGATTTATCTCGAATTACACATTCGAGCTCGTCTTCGTGCAAGGACACTCCTGAAACGTTGGAATACTAGTCACCCCGTTTGGAGATGAAAACAAAACATGAAATTTAATAAAAAGATAATCCATACATCCTTTTCAGAATCTTATTTGAGATCTAAGAGCTTCTTGTATCTCAAACAAGGTTCATTGTAATCCAATACACCGCTTATTCTCAATAAAACACTTACAGAGATAAGATGGTATTTATCGATTCCCAGAGCGATAATTACTGAAGTTGTTCGTAACGCAAGCGTAGCGCTTGCTCTATCCAGGGAGGTAACGATTTTCGTTTCGCGCTTAACGGGAGATCCTACGCAGTCTTACACGTCGGCTTGCGGATATCTCTCTAATCCAGGTATTTCCATCAGTCAGGTACCGCTCCAAGCGGGACAAGCTCTAAGCTTCCCACGACTGGTCTCCCGACATGCACGTAGGTGTAAGCACGTGTGTAAGGGGAGGTGAAAAGGACGCGGAAGGAAAGATAGCGCGCGCTCCGTGGTCTGTTTGTGAGGATATTATTCCCGCATTCGCCAGATGTTGAAGATCCCTTGGAAACCTACGGATCTGAGCAGCTGGTCATTAGAATTCTCCAGAGTGTGAATTGCAACCAACGGTGCAGATGCAACGGCGTTGCCTGAGTCATCTCAGCCGAAAATACAACAATAAACACGAAAGTACATATACATATACTACGTACATATATTACATACATACACACAGTAATGTGAGAAATGAAATACTTGAACTTTCGATGAAGAAATAATAGTTCTGCATAATTCCAAGGCATACTCTCAGCTTTCTGGCCCTGATGCCTATTATACATCTTATCTTCGAAGCATAATCGTTGCAAGTTCTTTTACTGAACATCGAATCAATATTTTAACCTCTGACATTAATCCGACACCATTACAACGAACATATGATAGACACCTCATTAGAACTCCTTTCGCATACTCTCTCGTTCCGCTGGCAGATTCCCCGTCCTCGCAATCAAGTAACCCCGAAGGAGAGAAACGCCTCGCGGAGTCGGAAACGACCTTCTAAAACAGCACAATACCACGAGACAGAAAACACGGGGCCTTCTCTTTGGTCCCGGGGGCTCACTAAGCATAACATTTGCTCCGTCAGTACCCGGAGCCCAAATATTATCTTACAACGCATGCCCAGCCCACGCCTGCGAAAGTCAACATTGTTATTACAATACGGTCTCGATTCCATTCCGAACGTTTAAGACAAGAGATAGACGACTACCAGAACGAGCGGATTTCGAATAAGATAAGACAATTGAAAGGCTACGTTCTAAATAATGATTAATCTCAAATCAGCAGTTTTTGTGATAGTGTAATTTTTTACTCCTGCTGTCTTTTGTCCCTGAGATGCGATATTTATTAGTTCAATTTATGGCTCATAGGTGGCCCTCCGTTGCTTTTTTTCCCATTCGAGAATAATAATGTGATTTTACAAACTTTTACTGTAATTTAAGGGTGCCAAGGTTTCATAAATGTGGTCTAAA